>CAKLBY020000253.1:0-279767 GCA_921007115.2 Peronospora matthiolae | reverse complement strand
CTAAACCCTAAACCCTAAACCCTAAACCCTAAACCCTAAACCCTAAACCCTAAACCCTAAACCCTAAACCCTAAACCCTAAACCCTAAACCCTAAACCCTAAACCCTAAACCCTAAACCCTAAACCCTAAACCCTAAACCCTAAACCCTAAACCCTAAACCCTAAACCCTAAGCCCTAGGCCTAGGCCCTAAGCCCTAGGCCCCTAGGCCCTAGACCCTAAACCCTAGGCCTAGGCCTAAGCCCTAGGCCTAGGCCTAGGCCTGGGCCTAGGCCTAGGCCTAAACCCTAAACCCTAAACCCTAAACCCTAAACCCTAAACCCTAAACCCTAAACCCTAAACCCTAGAATACAACAAACTAAACCCTGATTCCTTCATTTTTACGATAAAACCTTAAACCCTAAATGATCTAAAGCGAAATTGAAATTTAAGCCTCGAAAGCATCTCTATTAGAGGGCCGCATCCATTAGGATTACAATGGGTACGTATCCAGTTCTTATAAAGAACGAAAATCGAACAACTGCACCCACTGCCTCGGACGCAGTGTACATGTACCAAGTTACACGTATTGCCTGTGTGGGTAAAGCTATACTTAACCTTAATAGGAAACAATCTGCTATGTAAAGTGACCGAAGCACCCCGCTACACCTTCTTACACTCAGAGTGGCACTAGGTATGATTACAAGATAATCAAAGCAAACAAGAACCACCCATCTCAACGCCACGAGAACTTTTCTGTGAAAACTATCTCGACTTAGCAGTATTGCCACATCATGTTTTCAAGCGCCGATGACAAAAAAAGGCCACCACGGCCACACTCGTCGTGATGCGAACGTCACCGATATAACGTGGACAGCGTTCGGGACACGCTGGAATCTGGATTCATCGCTGTCACATCCAGTGAAGCAACGAGAGGCTGACAGGTGTCATCACGGAATTACTTAACTGCGTTAGCGGATCTGAGAAATGCGTTGGGACGCAGATAGGGAATGTTGCCTGATCCGAAATCGTGAGGTGTAAAGGGCCACCCCGTTACACATATAGTTCTGATAAAGTTTACATATTACTGACGTAGGGGAGCTACTTCTTGGGGTTCACTTCTTGCGAAAGCAGCATGTCGTACATTTTGGCTGGAGTGATGGGCTTGGTCCTATGATTCATAATTAAGATATCGGCACTTAGATTTTGTAGTTTCCGTGTGTCCACGGGGACCTTATGTAGCTAAGATAATTAAAAACTAAATGTAAACAGTATTAAATTGACTTGATATTGAGAGCTCAGACTTAAGTTTTCTCTTGGCGTTAGTTTACGTTAAGTATGAGTCATTCTACCCTGTAAAACCTGGTAGCACTTTGTATTCTTTTAGGTGCCCGAGCTCGGGATAAGCGGTTCGTCGTACTTTAAAGCTCCAGACTTAAATTGAAGCATGCTACCTCCCCCTAATTGACTGGTGATAAGTGGGATGCCCTATGTCGCCTCGCTGTGATAACAGAAGAGGCGTTCGTCGTGTCGCTCGTGATAAAAGAACCATAAAATGATCAGCGACTAGCCATTCCAAAATTTTACAGCTAGCGAGCTCGCAGAATCCAGTCTGCGAGGTTAAACTTCCTTGCATCTGCTTGGAAACATTCCTTGAAGACATAAACCTCCACCTACTCAGGAGAAGGTAAAGATCGATTGTCGTTACGTTGGTGTTTTCGAAAAGTCGCTATTGCTATCGCTTTGAGGTTTCTCAAGGCGCCCTAAGCGAAGAATGACTTTCTCACTTCCCGTCTCACTGGTAAATCCAGGTAATGGGCCCTCGGTAAACTCGTCATGGACGAGCACGCGTTAACCATTCTGAATTCCATCCAGAATGACCTGCGTCTAGTCGCTGAGCCACCACAAGAAGAGAATATGGTAAACTCAAAGTTTCTATCCATTCGACGGGATAAAATGTACATGCGAGACTACGTATAGATATCCCGACATCTGGTGTCGTGTATCATCTCACGCATCTAATGGACATGTACACACAGGTGAATGTATTTTTGGATAAGATGCGTGAGATCAATACTCGTTTGTCGTCTGAATGCGCAAAGCCTGCCACGTTGGGGGGATAATTTGTTAATGTCCTCCGCGAGTACTTAAGGGTCGCCATGGCTTACACCAAGCCTTCTTTTGTCACAGCCGCCCGGCCTTCCGGCCAATAGCCAATTGAGATTGACGTGATCGAGTGGTCGGGTGGCCGATAACGTGTGGCCTCCTACAAGGGCGACGCTCTTATTCGGCTTCAAATTGTTTGATTTGGTTGTCGAAAGCCAGGACATTATGGTAAATTCGATCAAGATCAATGTCGTAAAACCTCAAATGTATGCCTAAGTACGGAGTGGGGACCGGCGGAATGATCGTGGGACGAGGATCAATCATATGGATGGCACCGTTGGGATTATTTATGAAACTATCTCATCCGGTCAGAACGGTTCAAAACGGCGAAAGGGACCGCGATCAAGGGACCGCGATAAGAGGCCGCGATCAGGAGCCGCGATCAGGGGACCGCGATCAGGGGCCGCGATCAAAGGACCGCGATCTGGCGTGGACCATGCCATGATGCGATCAGACAGTTGGTGTATCGGGTCTGTGTCACATAGATACAAGGGGCGATCTGTAGAGGCGACGCGTGGCATCTGATTATCCGAGTTATAGGGGTAAGATGTGAGGGTCTGATCGGTTAACATTAAACAGAATTCAAATTGCTTCTTAACACATTCGTGTCGATCTTCTCCCGGGTTGGATATTTTAGCCTCCCGACGTCTGAGAATCTCGACATCAACGATAGAACGATCACCCCTGGAGCTATTTGGCCAGGAGTGCCAGGACTCTCAACACACCCCTACTGCGATCGGACGCAGCCAACCGTATCGGTTGAAGTACAAGATCGCGAGACAGCTCAAGTGGCCAGAAAGGCTTGCGACTCCAGTACACATTTTGGCGCAAGGCGATCAGGGCAGATCACGGTGACTCTAGGAGAGCGCCAACCCAGAACACGCGATCGGGTGAGGATTTTCCACCCGATCAGCACCAATCTCTACAACGGTCAAGTTTAGAATCTCGTTGAGTCCACCAAGAGGAGTACAATCCGCCCTGCCGACGGGTACACGAGGTGAGGAGGAAACAAGTGAAAGCGGAATCGGAGTAACCCCTCCTTTGTCGGTCGTCTGGGCGCCAGTGGAGAGTCGGGATACCTCAAAAAATGAGCGAACCCCACTCCACCACTACAGCTCCGGGAGTGATCGTTCTGTCCTTGATGTCGAGATTCTCAGACGTCGGGAGGCTAAAATATCCAACCCGGGAGAAGATCGACACGAATGTGTTCAGAAGCAATTTGAATTCTGTTTAATGTTAACCGATCAGATCCTCACATCTTACCCCTATAACTCGGATAATCAGATGCCACGCGTCGCCTCTACAGATCGCCCCTTGTATCTATGTGACACAGACCCGATACACCAACTGTCTGATCGCATCATGGCATGGTCCACGCCAGATCGCGGTCCTTTGATCGCGGCCCCTGATCGCGGTCCCCTGATCGCGGCTCCTGATCGCGGCCTCTTATCGCGGTCCCTTGATCGCGGTCCCTTGATCGCGGTCCCTTGATCGCGGTCCCTTTCGCCGTTTTGAACCGTTCTGACCGGATGAGATAGTTTCATAAATAATCCCAACGGTGCCATCCATATGATTGATCCTCGTCCCAAGATCGATCCGCCGGTCCCCACTCCGTACTTAGGCATACGTTTGAGGTTTTATGACAACGATCTTAATATACTTTACAACAATCGCCCCCTGCACAAACAGCCGATCTGCAATATCTGGCTCGCTTGTGCACTTTTTAGTCACCACTTTCCGTTTTATATTCTCGTTGCCTTCCATGGTTTCCTCGTCGTCCACGCCCAGCTTGCCATCAACTAGTTGTGCGCCATCGCCCTCGGTGATGACGCAATCTAGTCTCGAACCTTCGGTCGGTGTTGACATTTTGCCACGCGAACACCCAACTGGCCCCGATTCCACTACAGACGCGGTTATCGGTACCTCGGTGAGCGGAGGTCCGATCGGCTCTGCTTTGGGACTCGAGGCTGTTGTGGACGTCGCTTCAAGTACGGAACCGATCGGCTTCACGATGACGCCTAACGTCCTTCACAGTTCCGCTGCAAGTGACGAGCCGATTGGGGTCGGAGAATCTGCTGCAACCACTGATTCGATCAGCTCCGCGTTGACGCTTGATGTCGTCGACAATTTTGCTGCAAGTGGCTACCCTTTTGGGGCTATTCCGGTTCCGACCACTCGAGTTGAAACACCAATAGTTGAAGAAACGACCGCGTTCGGTATGATCGCTGGACTTTATCAGCGAATCGCATCCCAGCAGTATCTTGTGAATAGCTATTGCGATCTGGAGCCAGCGTTGCGGGAGCAAACTCGGAGAGGTGATCGACTAGAACGGGAACTCCGTTCTCTTACCGAGTCGGTCTCTCCTTTTGTGATCTTCGCTCAAACTCGTTGTTATCGCCGTCGTCTGGATTTGAAAAATGCACTCGCTGAAGTCGCTTTGCTTCAGGAGACAATTCGCGCGGGGGATTGCTACGAGCAGCAAATTAGCGACCTAAAGTCGAAACTTCTGAAAACGACCCGATCACTTCATAAGTTTAAAGAACGTCATGATTTCGAGCTGGCTTCCTTGTGACGACACATGGATGAGGGGAACGCTCGATTTCAAGCCGCACTCGTGAAGGCCAAGTCTAAGAGAACCAAGTACAAGGCAGACTGTACCAAGGCTCAGACTACGATTCGCAACCTGCATGCTGCTCTTGCTTCTGTACCAGTGGAGCGCGATCAACTTCGGGATGATCTGGCTGAGTTGGATGCTGATTATGACCGATCGCGCTCCTTTCTCTCCGATCGTGACTATCGAGAGGGTCTGCTTCAAGCTACTATCTCGGGTCTGGAGCTAGAGCGCGATCAGGCGTTGCGCAATTGCGACGTTCTTCGAACGAGCATTGCCGCGCTCGTTAACGGCCCCAGTTTACCTTCCTCGTCCCGTCCAGTTGAGACGGCCCCAACTACGAGTGCTCGTGTCAAACGCCCCAGTACTTCCGCTTTAACTCCTCCTCCGCGGACCAAGAGAGCTAGAATCGAGGCTACCCCGCAGTCGGTCGTCAAGATGACACCCAAGACTCATTCTCCGACTGCGTCCGGTATCGTCGCTGAGCCTTTCTGACGTGTTAAACTTCGAAGAACAACACTTCCCGACCACCCCACAGTTCCACACGATCTCAAGCAAAACTTACGCCCAAGACTCCCGCTTTTCCCGGACCTGGTGTTCAAAAGGCAAAGGCAGAGCGCGCAATCCGACGCCCGCTCCAGCTAGATCGGATGATGACGATTCATCGGATCTGGGCCTCGAACCTTGGCTGCACTCTCCCTATCACGCTCTTCTTCACGGCGTAAAGAAGACCCACTGGATAATCCGACAACTCCGTCTTCTACGTTACCAGAGTTGATCGTAGTGGATACCTCCAGCCCGGATGTGGATTCCCCCACCTCCCTAGTTGCCGCTTCCCTTAGGCCAAAACCCAAGGTTTCCAAGGTCGACTTGTTTGGCGGAGCTTCTAGCATTTCGGAGGGTCCGATCAGCGTTACGGAAGACGTCCGAGCCCCAGTCAATAATCTGTTGTCTTCGGCCAAGTACAAAGTATTCCCAAGACTAAGGTGCCCCGCGATCAGTGAGTACCCGGGTATCACTGTCGCGTACCAAAATCTTCTGTTCAAGTTTTACCTTGGTCTGCGCGCCGGGCGAGCTGGATCAGCGTGTTGGAAATGGATTTGGACTTTTCTATCACCATCTCGCCATGCCCAAGCATTACCCTTTTTCAGCCTCTTCTGCTGTATTGAAAGCACATCCTATGTCTGAGTGGTCTCCCCACTTGATTTCTTCGGCACAAGTTGCCGAGCTTGATCACCAGGAGCCCTGGAAATCTTTGCGCGTGAATATTGCGCCCATATCTTTCCAGCCCGTTGGGTGGTTCGAGCAATTGCTGGACCTATACCACTCTTTCGAAGAGCGATATATCCAGACGTTGTGAAAATCAACCCATACCTTGCCCATTTCTTCCGCCGATCGGGTTAAAGATCCTGGGTTTGCGTTATTCTGCAATCAGCGCAAACAGCGGCGATCACGATCTGGACCTCCTTGGAAAACCGTACTCAAGTTCATACTCCAAGGAATGGTAGAAGGCCATTGCGACTTAGACATTCTGCTGGACCCGGTTTTCTTGCACCTACCTCGCTTACATGAGAAGAAGTTCTGGTACCCCGGGTTGGGGACTGGGAAGACTAACATTCCCATCCTGGCTTCCGCTTTGTCGTTGACGAACTCTGCTGAGCCATGGCGTAATCAATACCGGCCATGTGAGAAAATCAACTTCCCCACACAGCTCTCCGACCTTCTGTGTGCGAAAAGCAACAGGGGGTGGCGGATAGTGCATGCATTTAACAAGTTGAATGCTGCAACGGTACCGGCTCGGACGCCGATACCGAGGAAGGACGTAATCATTGATGGTATGTCAAAGAGCACCATCTTTTCGTCCATGGATTTGATGGATGGCTTCTATCAAATCCTTATGCGAGAACGGGCTATACCCTATACCGCAGTTAGCACGCCTAGCGGCATGCTCTGGGAATGGCTAGTAATGCCACAAGGGCTTAGTCATGCCCCTGCCACGTTCAACAGATGTGTATCACATCTGTTGAGACCAGTACGAGAATTCGCACCGAGTTATTTCGATGACGTATTCACCCATAGTCGGGCTACGAATGGAAAGTCGGATGTTGAGGTTCACAGATACCACGTCCGAAAGGTTCTTACGATCATGCAAAAGCATCAATGGTATGCCAACCTCAAGAAGTGTATATTTGCAGTAAGCGAAATACCACTCTTTGGGTGCATCGTTGGTAAAAACGGTGTACGTCCTGATCCGGAAAAGATCAAGGCGATCACCGACCGGCCTGTGCCAGTTGATGTCAAAGGTCTTCGAAAGTTCCTTAGCTTGGTGGCATACTTGCACAAGTGTTCACGCAATCATGCCGAGATGACTGTACACCTCTCTCGTTTGTTGAAAAAGAACGAGAGGTGGTTATGGAAGGCTGAATGTCAGCGCTCCTTTGATGGTATCAAGCAGAGCTTGATACAATCCACAGTCCTAGCAATTGCCGATCAGGACAGACCATTTCATGTGGTCTGTGATGCCAGTGATTTCGCAATTGGCTGTGCATTAATGCAGTACGATCTTGAAGGCGTTGAACGCGTCGTCTGCTATCAGTCGCGTCAGCTGCAACCAGCTGAGCGGAACTATCCACTGCATGACAAGGAACTCCTTGCCATGAAGTATGCACTCGCGAAGTTCAGATTCTATCTATTAGGATATAAACCCTTCATTGTTCACACAGACCATGCGTCGTTACGCACGGCAGTAAACAGCCCGTACCTTTCACAACGAATGGCGCGGTGGTTGTCATTCTTTGCAGAATACAACTTTACGGTCGAGTGCGAACCAGAACGAATTAATGTCGTCGCTTATGCACTCTCACGTCGGCCCGACTTTGAAACAGTCGTGAAACCCAACAGTGAGACAGTCACTGTTGCGGTTATGACGTCCTCAGTCCCATCTACAGCGTTGTATGATGATGTGAGGCGGGCGTATGCCCAAGATGATGAGATTGTGAAGTTGTTGACACATCTCTCACAACCATCTCGAGAATTGTTGAAACGGTTAGCGTCTGCGTATCGATCTGCATCAGATCGATACACTACTCGAAACGGGTTACTGTATTATACAGCCGTTTCTGGTGACACACCACGTGTTGTCATTCCAGATGATAATTATCTGCGTTTGTGGATCATGTTCGAGTACCACGATGCTCCTATAGGAGGACATCGTGGTTGTGAGAAAACAAATCTCATTGTAAGTCGAGACTTTTACTGGCCCCGCCAGTATCAGTTTGTGCGAAAGTATGTTCGCGCATGCGAAGTCTGTCAACGAGTGAAGTCAATCCCTTCACTGCGTGCACCTTTACAGCCTCTACCGGTTCCGGCGGAGTACTGGGAACCCATCTCAATGGATTTCGTCTTCGGTTACCCAAAGACGCATGCAGGAATACGGGTATTCTCGGATTTGTTGACAGATTCAGCAAAATGGTACACCTCGTGGCTGTACCAGAGTCAATCACGGCAAGTGGCTGTGCTTGTGTCTTTATTGACACCATCTTCCGACTTCATGGGTTGCCCCGTGAACTCGTATCAGACAGAGATCCACGCTTCACTGCTGATTTCTGGCGCTCCGTGCTCAAATCACTCGGAACGCGCGTGAAGATGTCGACATCTGATCATCCAGAGTCAGATGGTCAGACGGAACGGTTAATAGTGTCCTCGAAGAGATACTTTAAGGATGCGTACAATCCTTTAAGAGTTGGAGTGAGTTTTTGCCAATGGTAGAGTTTGCCATTAACAACTCGGTGCATGCGTCCACGACACATACACCGTTTTACGTGAATGGCTTGCGCCATCCGCGTGTACCCACCTTACTAGAGTGTAACTCTGGTTTAAGGGGGGGAGACTCGTGCGAGCAAAAACCATGTGGTTCACGCTCATTACGCTCCGACGATGAGGTCATTGCGTTTGATGACGATATCGACAACATCGATATCGAAGAAGATGATGCCAGTGAGAGCGAGGAAGCCCTCACCGAAGAAAAGATTGATGTCGCTGCAGTGCACTCACAGCGCACTGAAGCTAACGAGTCATCAGATGAGTTCATACTGGCTCGTGAAACGGTAATACGTTTCGTGCAAGACTCCATCGCCGAAGCGGTGGATAAGGAAAAGCAAAACGCTGATAAGAATGGAAGGGCAAAAACACTCTTTTATTTAGTAAAGGTGACTTTGTCCTACTTTCTACGGTTAATCTACCAAAGCATGTAGTGACTAACTTGGGTAGTAGTAAACTACTACCCAAGTACATCGGCCTATTTCGTGTATTGCACCGCCTAGGCAATGCATACACGATTGAACTGCCACGTAGGATGCGAACGCATCCCATGTTTTACTTTTGTCGGCTTAAGCCGTACCATCAGTACGCTGTTTCTTCCGATGAAGAACGCCCTTGCGCTCAAGTATCTCACAGAGAGCTTTGTGCCCCCGATGGTGGATATCAACAAGGTTCTGAAGAGCAGTTGTCTCAGCCCGAGATCGGTCAATATCCACACGAGCTACCCTTAGCTCGTTACGCAGAGATGTCAAAGCTCTCTCGTTCTCAAGCTGAGCAAAAGCATACTCAGCTCGATGCTTCAAGACAGTGTCCGCCAGTTGAAGACGCCTGTCCCGCCCATGCTCGAGGTCGTCGCGTAACGCAAGGGTTACGCGATCAAAGAAGCTCTCGGAGGCTCACGCTTCCCCACGGTAGCTTGGAGAGCTTTTTCCCTCCTCCTACACCTTCTTTGGAAGAATCTCGCAGTGGCAAGCGCTATCTGATTGAGCGGCTGTTGAACCACCGCGATGTGAACGGACGTCGGACGAGTTACCTCGTCCGGTGGCGCGGTTAACCCCCCGTCCTGGGATACTTGGGAGCCCCGCTCCCAACTGATGATTGACGTACTGGGTCTGGTCGAGCCGTACGACGCGGCACATACTGTGCCGCAGAAGGACCGCCGGAGAAAGTCTTCGCGGCACGGTTGCAAAGGGATTTTTCAGGTTGTCAATCCCTTCGTACATCTCAGTGGAGATACGTACGCGCCACCACGGGCTAGTAAGGAGGTAGACAGCCTTAGGTGCGCGCGCAGTGTTGTTTACACAACAAGGGCACGAGTCTCCCCATGAGAGGCAGGGTAATCCTTTCTCCTTTGACAGACGATGCAGCTTGTAGCGTGCACCTGTCGGGGTTCGCTTTTCAAACATATCACGAGCATTGATAAGTTTGTCATTCCAAACGGCACGACCTACATCCTCAAGGTTATGGATGTAAGCGTTCCACGCTTGAAGCAGTGAGGGACCATCACGTTTGTGGTTCCCACTGTACCATCGATGTCTAAAGAAAGCATCGATGAAGAATACATTCTGAGCGCTACATCTTTTCGCGCTGGGGTCAAGGTGATGGATCCTTGACGAATCGAATAATCGTGTTCAATAGCGATCACTTGTCGTCACCGACAAGCGATCCATGACTGACTTTGGAGGCAGCCATGCTTTCTTTTCGGGAGCGAGACGCAACACATTGCGGTTCCGCTCTTCCTGCGATGTGCCGACAGAAGTACTGATACCTCGATTCGAAGTGGTGTCAATAGAATAACCGACACTACTGTGAGCGCCCGAGTCTTGCGATCTCTCGCCTACGCTTTGGCGATGGTTTATCTGATTCGTCAGATGAACCAAAGATGCTACGATGCGTAGCATCATCCATGCCACGCTTGGCAGGCGGCTTAGTTTCAACCGCCTTCGATACGGATCCCTCTTCCGTATCAGGAAAGTGTGAGACACCGAGCTCATACTCTGTGAAGAAATGAGTGTCTCCATGACGAGCGTCGGCATCACCAGGTGATACAGACTGCGACGCTTCAGCAACCGATGAGACATCGGTTGCAGCGGTTTCTGCTTCGGCGTCTGCACAGAGACGTGCAGACGCGCTCTCAGCGGCCTTGCTCGCGCATCGCATGGACTTGTTTACCATGCGATGAAACTGTCGGAATGTGGACTCGGACCAACAAGTGCAAACCCTGTCCCAAATGATTTGGGACGAGTATCCATTTAGACAATCAGTCACTAAGGTGACTGATGGTTAAGGGGGGGGTGATGTAACGGGGTGAACCGCAACGTAACAATTTATAAGAAATTGTTAATGGAATATATAACTATTAGAGTTACATTCTCAGAATATTGTCATAAGAACAAACATTCTGCAGCACTTACGAGTAGTTCCTAATTGGTTGATATAGGCCATTCCATCAACCAACGAAGACGCGCCATGACAGACGCACGCAATGAGTGGTGAGCAGATAGTTGATATACACATTTGTATTTAGACATAGTTATGTGAGGATAAACAGTGGTTGATTAATAGACATTAAGTATTATAAATAAAGTTCTACTTTTCACTTTACCAAGTACTCGCTTCTTCTTACCGTCTTCCTTTTCACGTACCAGTGTACGTAAAGTTACGAGGCACCGCCTCATACTGTTATCAGAATAAGTACCTTTTACTGTCATCAGTACAAGCTTGAGGGTGCCCCGTTTTATTACTCAGTTGGGGCGACACGATGTCACAACTTTTCCAAACTCGCAGCACGCTTAACCGGACGTAGTATGTAACATCAGTCATCGCAGTCGTTTCAACAACAAGTACACGTGTGAAGCGCACACTGAGTTCGTCGATTAATTTAGGTGGCCATCTCGCCGATTGAAAGAGCACGCCCAAGTCACTAATTCTCACGAAGCCAGCACATGATGATGACCTGTGTTCATTCCCGACGTCAGCTAGAGATCGTAATAGTGCAGAACGCTGCTATAGTTCGTGGACCAAGTACTCACAAGCTGTAGATAATACTGTACCTTCAGCCGCCATGAGCAATAACGCAACGTCAATTTTCTAAATAACATTTCTCTCGTGGACAAGATCACGCTGCATAGCCACTAGTGTCTACAAACTACGAAGTGCTACCAGGTGTAACGGGGCACCCTGAAGCTTGTATTGATGACAGTACAAGCTACTTATTTTGATGACAGAATAAGGCGGTGCCTCGTAACTTTACGTACACTGGTACGTGAAAAGGAAGACGGTAAGAAGAAGCGAGTACTTGGTAAAGTGAAAAGTAGAACTTTATTTATAATACTTAATGTCTATTAATCAACCACTGTTTATCCTCACATAACTATGTCTAAATACAAATGTGTATATCAACTATCTGCTCACCACTCATTGCGTGCGTCTGTCATGGCGCGTCTTCGTTGGTTGATGGAATGGCCTATATCAACCAATTAGGAACTACTCGTAAGTGCTGCAGAATATTTGTTCTTATGACAATATTCTGAGAATGTAACTCTAATAGTTATATATTCCATTAACAATTTCTTATAAATTGTTACGTTGCGGTTCACCCCGTTACATCACCCCCCCCCTTAACCATCAGTCACCTTAGTGACTGATTGTCTAAATGGATACTCATCCCAAATCATTTGGGACAGGGTTTGCACTTGTTGGTCCGAGTCCACATTCCGACAGTTTCATCGCATGGTAAACAAGCCCATGCGATGCGCGAGCAAGGCCGCCGAGAGCGCGTCTGCACGTCTCTGTGCAGACGCCGAAGCAGAAACCGCTGCAACCGATGTCTCATCGGTTGCTGAAGCGTCGCAGTCTGTATCACCTGGTGATGCCGACGCTCGTCATGGAGACACTCATTTCTTCACAGAGTATGAGCTCGGTGTCTCACACTCTCCTGATACGGAAGAGGGATCCGTATCGAAGGCGGTTGAAACTAAGCCGCCTGCCAAGCGTGGCATGGATGATGCTACGCATCGTAGTATCTTTGGTTCATCTGACGAATCAGATAAACCACCGCCAAAGCGTAGGCGAGAGATCGCAAGACTCGGGCGCTCACAGTGGTGTCGGTTATCCTATTGACACCACTTCGAAGCGAGGTATCAGTACTTCTGTCGGCACATCGCAGGAAGAGCGGAACCGCAACGTGTTGCGTCTCGCTCCCGAAAAGAAAGCATGGCTGCCTCCAAAGTCAGTCATGGATCGCTTGTCGGTCACGACAAGTGATCGCTATTGAACACGATTATTCGATTCGTCAGGGATCCGTCACCTTGACACCAGTGCGAAAAGATATAGCGCTCAGAATGTATTCTTCATCGACGCTTTCTTTAAGCATCGATGGTACAGTGGGAATCACAAACGTGATGGTCCCTCACTGCTTCAAGCGTGGAACGCTTACATCCATAACCTTGAGGATGTAGGTCGTGCCGTTTGGAATGACAAACTTATCAATGCTCGTGATATGTTTGAAAAGCGAACCCCGACAGGTGCACGCTACAAGCTGCATCGTCTGTCAAAGGAGAAAGGATTACCCTGCCTCTCATGGGGAGACTCGTGCCCTTGTTGTGTAAACAACACTGCGCGCGCACCTAAGGCTGTCTACCTCCTTACTAGCCCGTGGTGGCGCGTACGTATCTCCACTGAGATGTACGAAGGGATTGACAACCTGAAAAATCCCTTTGCAACCGTGCCGCGAAGACTTTCTCCGGCGGTCCTTCTGCGGCACAGTATGTGCCGCGTCGTACGGCTCGACCAGACCCAGTACGTCAATCATCAGTTGGGAGCGGGGCTCCCAAGTATCCCAGGACGGGGGTTAACCGCGCCACCGGACGAGGTAACTCGTCCGACGTCCGTTCACATCGCGGTGGTTCAACAGCCGCTCAATCAGATAGCGCTTGCCACTGCGAGATTCTTCCAAAGAAGGTGTAGGAGGAGGGAAAAAGCTCTCCAAGCTACCGTGGGGAAGCGTGAGCCTCCGAGAGCTTTTTGATCGCGTAACCCTTGCGTTACGCGACGACCTCGAGCATGGGCGGGACAGGCGTCTTCAACTGGCGGACACTGTCTTGAAGCATCGAGCTGAGTATGCTTTTGCTCAGCTTGAGAACGAGAGAGCTTTGACATCTCTGCGTAACGAGCTAAGGGTAGCTCGTGTGGATATTGACCGATCTCGGGCTGAGACAACTGCTCTTCAGAACCTTGTTGATATCCACCATCGGGGGCACAAAGCTCTCTGTGAGATACTTGAGCGCAAGGGCGTTCTTCATCGGAAGAAACAGCGTACTGATGGTACGGCTTAAGCCGACAAAAGTAAAACATGGGATGCGTTCGCATCCTACGTGGCAGTTCAATCGTGTATGCATTGCCTAGGCGGTGCAATACACGAAATAGGCCGATGTACTTGGGTAGTAGTTTACTACTACCCAAGTTAGTCACTACATGCTTTGGTAGATTAACCGTAGAAAGTAGGACAAAGTCACCTTTACTAAATAAAAGAGTGTTTTTGCCCTTCCATTCTTATCAGCGTTTTGCTTTTCCTTATCCACCGCTTCGGCGATGGAGTCTTGCACGAAACGGATTACCGTTTCACGAGCCAGTATGAACTCATCTGATGACTCGTTAGCTTCAGTGCGCTGTGAGTGCACTGCAGCGACATCAATCATTTCTTCGGTGAGGGCTTCCGCGCTCTCACTGGCATCATCTTCTTCGATATCGATGTTGTCGATATCGTCATCAAACGCAATGACCTCATCGTCGGAGCGTGATGAGCGTGAACCACATCGGTTTTTGCTCGCGCGAGTCCCTCCCCCCTTAAACCAGAGTTACACTCTAGTAAGGTGGGTACACGCGGATGGCGCAAGCCATTCACGTAAAACGGTGTATGTGTCGTGGACGCATGCACCGAGTTGTTAATGGCAAACTCTACCATTGGCAAAAACTCACTCCAACTCTTAAAGGAGTGTACGTATCCTCGAAGTATCTCTTCAAGTACACGATTGGCACGTTTCGTCTGACCATCTGACTCTGGATGATCAGATGTCGACATCTTCAAGCGCGTTCCGAGTGATTTGAACACGGAACGCCAGAAATCAGCAGTGGAGCGTGGATCTCTGTCTGTTACGAGTTCACGGGGCAACCCATGAAGTCGGAAGATGGTGTCGATAAAGACACAAGCACAGCCACTTGCCGTGATTGTCTCTGGTACAGCCACAAGGTGTACCATTTTGCTGAATCTGTCAACAAATACGAGAATACCCGTATTCCCGCGTGCGTCTTTGGGTAACCCGAAGACGAAATCCATTGAGATGGATTCCCAGCACTCAGCCGGAACCGGTAGAGGCTGTAAAGGTGCACGCAGTGAAGGGATTGACTTCACTCGTTGACAGACTTCGCATGCGCGAACATACTTTCGCACAAACTGATACTGGCGGGGCCAGTAAAAGTCTCGACTTACAATGAGATTTGTTTTCTCACAACCACGATGTCCTCCTATAGGAGCATCGTGATACTCGAACATGATCCGCAAACGCAGATCAGTATCATCTGGAATGACAACACGTGGTGTGTCACCAGAAACGGCTGTATAATACAGTAACCCGTTGCGAGTAGTGTATCGATCTGATGCAGATCGATACGCAGACGATAACCGTTTCAACAATTCTCGAGATGGTTGTGAGAGATGTGTCAACAACTTCACAATCTCACCATCTTGGGCATATGCCCGCCTCACATCATCATACAACGCTGTAGATGGGACTGAGGACGTCATAACCGCAACAGTGACTGTCTCACTGTTGGGTTTCACGACTGTTTCAAAGTCGGGACGATGTGAGAGTGCATCAGCGACTGCATTAAGTTGTCCTGGTTTGTACTCGACCGTGAAGTTGTATTCTGCAAAGAATGACAACCACCGCGCCATTCGTTGTGAAAGGTGCGAGCTGTTCACTGCCGTGCGTAATGACGCATGGTCAGTGTAAACAATGAAGGGTCTGTCTCCTAATAGATAGACTCTGAACTTCGCGAGTGCATACTTCATGGCAAGGAGTTCCTTGTCATGCACTGGATAGTTCCGCTCAGCTGGTTGCAGCTGACGCGACTAATAGCAGACGACGCGTTCAACGCCTTCAAGATCGTACTGCATTAATGCACAGCCGATTGCGAAATCGCTGGCATCACAGACCACATGAAATGGCCTGTCCTGATCGGCTTTTGCTAGGACTGGGGATTGTATCAAGCTCTGCTTGATACCATCAAAGGAGCGCTAGCATTTAGCTTTCCATAACCACCTCTCGTTCTTTTTCAACAATCGAGAGAGGTGCACAGTCATTTCGGCGTAATTGCGTGAATACTTATGCAAATACGCCGCTAGCCCAAGGAATTTTCGAAGACCTTTGACATCAACCGGCACAGGCCAGTCGGTGATCGCCTTGATCTTTTCGGGATCAGGACGTACACCGTTCTTACCAACGATGCACCCAAGAAGTGGTATTTTGCTTGATGCAAATATACACTTCTTGAGGTTGGCATACAATTGATGCTTTCGCATGATTGTAAGAACCTGTCGGACGTGGTACCTGTGAACCTCAACGTCCGACTTTCCATCCATAGCTCGACTATGGATGAATACGTCATCGAAAAACTCGGCGCGAATTCTCGTACTGGCCTCAACAGATGTGATACACATCTGTTGAACGTGGCAGGGGCATTACTAAGCCCTTGTGGCATTACTAGCCATTCCCAGAGCATGCCGCTAGGCGTGCTAACTGCGGTATAGGGTATATCCCGTTCCCGCATAAGGATTTGATAGAAGCCATCCATCAAATCCATGGACGAAAAGATGGTACTCTTTGACATACCATCAATGATTACGTCCTTCCTCGGTATCGGCGTCCGAGCCGGTACCGTTGCAGCGTTCAATTTGTTGAACGCGTGCACTATCCGCCACCCTCCAGTTGCTTTTCGCACACAGAAGATCGGAGAGCTATGTGGGAAGTTGATTCCCTCACATGGCCCGCAGCTAAACGATCGGCAAAGAACTTGTCGATCGCAAGTACTTGTTCACGAGGCAGTGGCCACTGCTTCATGACACAGTACTTCGAGCCTGGTTTAAGCTCGACCTCGTGTCGAATACCTTTATCCTTCGGTAATTCGCACGGAACAGTTTCAGGGAATACATCCTTGAATTCAACCAAATCTTCATAGAGAGGATTTGTCTTGAGCGATTCCCACGATTGGGAGTCATATCGCTCAATTCGTGTCTTTTCATCTAGGACACTCTCGTCCATAGATGAACTACTGAGAACTCTCTCGTTCTCAGTGAACACTTTTGCTGACCTTATGTCGGCTACACACTCTTCGTCAGCGACGAGTACGCAGATCTTCTTGACTTTGCCACTACGCAGATCACGCAAGAACCTTTTATGTTCGAGCGTTGACAACTGATTGATCTCCGAAGTCAACTTCGGAGGCGCAATCAGATCAATTGTACAAGCGCCTACACTTGATCCGTCATTGACTATGACATTTAATGTCTCTGTCATTTCCTGGGGACTTATTCCCTCAGGCTTCGAAGGACTTAGTCCTTCGGCTTCCCGGGGACTTATTCCCGCGGGTTTCGGGGAACTTATTTCCGCCGTATCTGTAATATCAGGACTTATTACCTTAACTTCCTCTAGCTGGGGTTGCGCAACCACAGCGAGATCCTCCAAGAATCGATCGCTCAGGTTAAGCGAAACGATAATCCTAGATCCAGTCGATCTAGGATAATCGTTTCAATTAACCTGAGCGATCGTTTGTTTCTCTTCTAGATGTTCCCCGCTAGGGATACATCTTTGTCCCGTTCACTCGACTTATTCGAGTGGTGGACCTTCGGCGCAGCCTGTGTTTCCTCACAGCCGCCGGAACTTTGCTCCGAAGTGCAACTGTTTGTTACACTAAGGTTTTGTGCAGTCGTACTAACGACCGTACCACAAGTGCGGCCATCGCACTCACTCGTAGTACATCCACACGCTTGTGGACGCTCCGAAACGTTCATCAGATGGCCATCTGATGAACAAGCGGCAGGCATCGTTACTGTTCGATGTTGCCAGTTTACCCGTGGTTCGTACCTTCTGAGCCACGGTATTCCAAGGATGACATCAAATTTGTCATCCAAATCCAATACGATAAAGTCATCGCCATATTGGGTATCTTCTAGCATATATTGAATCTTCACTATACGCTTCATGACGGTTATAAGTGCATCTGTGGCAAGACATACCGTCATCCTCGTAGGAGGTGTGTCACATTCACTGAACTTAAAGTGACCATCTTCTAGCGATTGGCGTTGCACAAAATTGTTGGACGCCCCACAATCGACTAGAGCTCGAAGGGAAAACTTATTCGTCACTTCGAGTTTCAAGGTAATGAGTGAGACCTCATTACCTAGAGCAGCAACGCACAACTGTCTGTGTGTTGGGAGCAACCTTCATCAAGAGGCCTACAAATTCTCTTGACGTTGCTGGACCAGTAGGGTTCTCCGCACCTACTTATCCTGTCCGTTTTTTGACGGTCCATCCCGTTGTTGCGTCTTTACACCAACAGCGGACCCGCGTCCCTGCCCATTTCTCAAGGGTGGACGGTCACTACGCCCAGTGTTGCGAGACACTGGACGAGGGGCACTACACTCGTAAGCGTAGTGTCCTGTCTTTTGACATCTGTTGCATTTCTGCAACTTCTTGTAGCCTGTAGAGCGAGCCTTCTCGCTCTCTACATAACAGAGTTCCATCGGCTCTGGACCTCCGTTGTCATATCGTCTCGGTTGACAATTTGGTGTCGAGCTGGCGCGAGCCTGTCTCAGACTGAAGTCTTCCTGTTCCGCAATGGAAATGGCTTACTCTAGTGAATCTAGTTCAATTCGGAACAGGTGAGTCTTGACGGGACCATCCGCAAGACCCTGCATGAACACCGAAACCAACGTGTGTTCATCCACCGGATTGGAACTTATACAACTCGTGAGATGTCGTATATGTTGCGCGTAAGCGTGCACATCACGCTTACCCTGCTTGAGCTTCAAGAGATCGGTTCGAGCCCTGAACTCAGCTCTAGGCGGTTCAAACGTTTGTCTGAGCCGCAACTTGAAGACTTCCAACGACCCAAACGCATATGGGTCGTGCAACTGGAGCCCCGGTGCCCAAGTCTTGGCACGTCCTGCCAGATTTGACTGGGCAAATGCAACTTGCATATCCCCGTCGTCGATGCGACGCGCCCTTATGGCGTCATCCAATTCGACGAACCATCTCAAGAGGGAGTCTTCTTCGACCCCCCTATACTTGGAGATGTCAATCTTCAAGGTCTCGGGTCGACGCGAGTGCATCGACCCACCAGCAGCAGCCTGCTGCTGTCTTAACAGTTCAAACTGTTGAACACCCTGTTCTCTCAACAACTCTGCTTGTTGAGAACCTTGTTGGTGAAGCAAGGCTACTTTCTCTCGTTCTGCTTCAAGTTCATTTTGAATGAACTTGGCGATAGTAGCATGTTGGGCATCTCTATTGAGAGCCTCTAGCATGACGCTAACATCATGGATGCCCATGGTCGAACACATCCGTTCAACCGCATCCCATTCGACATCGCTCAAATGGGAGTAGCCGTCACGCGTAGCGTGAAAGCTTTGGTCATCTTCATCATCCAACATATTCATGTTGGATGTGAACGCGGTCCTTGGACGGACTACAAAGTGCTACCAGGTGTAACGGGGCACCCTGAAGCTTGTACTGGTGACAGTACAAGCTACTTATTCTGATGACAGAATAAGGCGGTGCCTCGTAACTTCACGCACACTCGTACGTGCAGAGGAAGACGGTAAGAAGAAGCGAGTACTTGTTTAAAGTAAAAAGTAGAACTGTATTTATAATAGTTAATGTCTGCAATAAATCACTATTTATCTTCATCTAACTATGTCTAAATACAAATGTGTAAATCAGTTATCTGCGCACCACTCATTGCGTGCGTCTGTCGTGGCGCGTCTTCGTTGGTTGATAGAATGGCCTATATCAACCAAATAGGAACTACTTGTAAGTGCAACAGAATATTTGTCCTTTTGACAATATTCTGAGAATTTAACTCTTACAGTTATATTCTACTAACAATTTCTTATAAATTGTTATGTAACGACTCACTTCGTTACAGACAGAAGGACTGGAAACTAGTTTCGAAGTGGTGTCCATAGAAGAACCGACACCTCTGTTAGCGCCCGAGTCTCGCGACCTCGAGCGCCCTCGCTTCGGCGATGGTTTATCTGATTCATCAGATGAACCAAAGATGCTACGACGCGTAGCATCATCCATGCCACGCTTGGCAGGCGGCTTGGTTGCGATCGCCGTCGGTACGGATCCGTCTTCCGCATCAGGAGAGTATGAGACACCGAGCTCGTACTCTGTGAAGACATGAGTGTCTTCATGACCAGCGCCTGCATCACCAAGTGACACAGGCTGAGTCGCTTCAGCAACCGATGAGATATCAGTTGCTGTGGTTTCTGCTTCGGCGTCCGCGCGGAGACGTGCGGACGCGCTCTCGGCGGCCTTGCTCGCGCATCGCATGGGCTTGTTAACCATGCGATGAAATGTTGGAATGTGGACTCGGACCAACAAGTGCAAACCCTGTCCCAAACGATTCGGGACGAGTATCCATTTAGACAATCAGTCACTAAAGTAACTGATGGCTAGGGGGGGGTGTAACGGGGTGAATCATTACATAACAATTTATAAGAAATTGTAAATAGAATATAGCTATAAGAGTTGTATTCTCAGAATATTGTCATAGGGACAGATATTCTACAGCACTTACGAGTAGTTCCTAATTGGTTGATATAGGCCATTCCATCAACCAACGAAGACGCGCCACGACAGACGCACGCAATGAGTGGTGAGCAGATAGTTGATTTACGATTTGTATTTAGACATAGTTATGTGAGGATAAACAGTGATTTATTGCAGACATTAACTATTATAAATACAGTTCTACTTTTCACTTCAAACAAGTACTCGCTTCTTCTTACCGTCTTCCTCTGCACGTACGAGTGTACGTGAAGTTCCGAGGCACCTCCTTATTCTGTTATCAGAATAAATAGCTCGTACTGTTACCAGTACAAGCTTCAGGGTGCCCCGTTACATATATTCTCTAAATGTTTTTTGTTTTTAGATGGAACACGTCCTGCTTAAGCTGGATGTGTTTCATCAAGCGGGTAATATTTTGCATTACAACCCGCGGTGATCCCTGAAGGGACCTTAGGAAGGAATAGAATTTTTTTCGAGATCAGCTGTGTGGTCATCATCTTTAACTTTAAGTTCATCGAAGCCCCTCCCAAAACTCTGATGAATTAAGGGACCTTAATGATCGCGATTTTGCGACGATCCAACCTTCTTCTGCACTTTCATCCCCGGTTTAACCTTGGCATTATCATATTCGCGTTGGGATTCCCGAATAAATGCTGAGTCACTAGAGATTTATGCCGCGCGGTCCTACAGATCATCCTGGGGTAAACTGCTAGTACTCTGACTAGACTGAGTCACTAGAGAGATTTATGCCGCTCGGTCCTTCAGATCACCCTGGGGTGAACTGCGAGTACCCTGACTTAGTTTGAACTCCTTACAGGACCCGCACCCCTCATTACACTATGGGACTTTTCGGCTTGTAGGGCCTCCGGACGGCACCGGCCACCCATTGGTGGTTGCTAGTCTATATTATTAGCCTATCTCCGGCGCCCTGTAATTGAACCCCCACCGGGTATCTATCCAGGAACCTCCCGGTCCCAGTTCCAGTGGTCTACCACTCGGCCACTGGGGTCGGGAGACTGAGTCACTTGAACATCCGGGCATACGCACCGTTGTAGTTGAATGGGATTCGCTCCTTTACGAAGCGATCCGACTCTCAAAATTGCTGAGGGGTGAAGGCACCGGATTATAACGCTTAGACGACTAACTAACGGAGGGGTGCTCCGGATCATCGTGTCATGTTCCTTCTCACCTTGTGTACCCGTCTGCGGGCTGTTGCGCTCTTTTAGGTGGCTTGAGGTCGATGTCTTTCTCGACCAAGTTGGGTATAGTTGGGTTCGGTAGCGAAGAAGTACTCCACACGACCAAATACTACACGTGGTGCTCTCCCGAAGTAGCCTGACCTTTTTTGATGTCTCCTTGCCGAAATATGGATACTTGGTCCCCTTGTTCTTCTGACCAATTGAGCCGTCTGAAGACCTTGCCTTGTATATTTGCCGCGTCCGAACACAGGTTAACTGAAATGAGCATCCTTGTTTTTTGCCAAGCAACAGGAACGAACCATACGCAAACATATGGAAAGTAAACCTTGAAACATTGGTTGGCCGCTAGTTTTCTATCTCGGCGGGATGATGACTCATGTCTTTGTATAAAAATCTATGCTCCTCATTTTCAATCCTATTTGGAGCTAAATCTACGCTTATACCTCTTTGCATATCAATTTCCGTTACGTCGTTCACTCCCTGCCACCCATTCCTTGTGCTTGAAGTGACCCACCTCAACTGTCCACATAACCGCTGATCGGCCATACTGACCATGACCGCTGGTCGTCAACTGTGACCATAATCGATGGTAATTGTCTGTGACCGCGACTGTTGGCCTGTCAACTTTTCATTACACCGCTGATCTACTTTTTGCAGTCAGTCCTAAGGCCGGTGCAACCGATCCAACATGTGTCCATGATGAGAAAGATGTAATTGGTCAGGATTCAGGTGAACACTTCACCACATTTTGACCAAGGTACATCTTCACAAGAAATTTAGTTATCACCGATTTAAGTAACAGCAACGGGAGCAGTAGTAATTGCTCCATCACGTCTTCACAAGCAGCTTTACTGCATTGAAGGACTCAGCAACATCTTCATAATAACTATCAGCATCAGCAGCCTCAGATGCAGCAAAACTGAAGCGAAAGCAGCTGTAGCTACGACAGCACTGGATCAATAGCGCCAGCACCTTAAGCATTAGTTGCAGCAACGACAGCACCATCAATGAATAATTATCCAGCTACTCTAGCAATGGAATTTAAGAAAGAAAATCAGTATTAACTGCTACAGCAACTTCTTGATAAAATCACTTCTAGCAGCAACAGCACCATAAACTACAAACCCAGCAACAACTTAAAGAGCAATTTTAGCATCGGCAACTTAGCAACAGAAACGACAGCTGTAGAATCAACTCCAGCAAAATGTTCACAAGATGCCCCATATAATGTGAACCTTATCAATGTCTCTACTAGCACCTAAGGAACCAATTCCATCATCTATACAAAGCTAAATGGAAACCCTTAGTTGGTGAGTTGTACGCTTGCTAAGGGGGGTCCTTTGTTCGGGGTGCCTTGGAGCTTCAGGTTTACAAGTACGTGCAGAGAAAGGTACATCTACTTAAACAGCTAGTTTGCGTAAAGGTAAAAAGAGAACTGTATTTAGTATATTTAGGCCATCAATATAACTTCAGTCGTTATCAAACTATGTAACACTACGTCGTCGTATGACGACAACCTGCTCAACATCCATTCCACGCTTCTAGCAGCGATTTGTGGTAATGTATGGTTGATAGGTCTTATATCAACCAACCTTCGGGCAGCACGTGAATATTATCCTACAAGGGGATTATATGCCTTCATTATTACCTATATTGGGTAATATTGGCAGGTAATTGTCACTCTAGACAATCCTTCTATTGACACCGTTTGGTGTCAATATCATGTAACAGGCTACTCCGTCACATCACCCTTCCCTTAGCCATCAGTCACCTGTTGATTGATTATAATTGATTGATTACAGGGTGATCACCGTTGGGTCACGCTAGGAAAGAAGGGCACTTGTTGGTCGCATTCCGACTCATTTGCCAATTCATTGCATGGTGTCAAAGTCTACGCGGTGCGCTGCTGAATCATCCAGAAAGGCGGTTGCACGCATGCGCGCAGCCGAAGAGAGTACTTTACAAGTTTCAGGAGCAGGTGATCGCTCACCTGCTGATTCAAGTGATCAATAGGCACTGACTGTTGTGGCTAGTCCACGTGATGAATCACCACTTGCGACAGATGCATCAACTACGTCTGCAGCGGGTTCTCGAGTTGAAATGTGGATGAGCCTGAAATAGAGCTCATCTATTTTGGCGAGTTGCATGATGCATCCGACTCGGAGGCGGCGCCTCCTGCTTCCGTATCATCCGGGGCGAACAGTTCTAGAGCCAGATTGACTGGATCTGGGGAATGTAGCGGCAGCATGTCCGAGATCTTCGGACCAAGCGATTCGTCCGACTAATTCTCGTCTCACGTCGCACGTTCATCTGAAACTATGAGCATTAAAAGGATGGTGACGCACCTTTGCGTCACCACGAGAGAAGCAAATCGAGGGATCGAGCTGCCAATTGGTGTCAGCTTTAAAGCTGACACCACTCAAGAGGCCAGGGACCGCAATTTCCTGCGCCATGCTCCTTAAGTGGAGCCTCTTCGGATGCCATCATCCAAGGAGCTGGATCGAGTGGCCGATATGACCACTGGACGGGATCGAATCCCGTTGTTCGACTGTAGGAGGATTGGCCTCGTAATTCCAGCACAGAACCTTTCCGTGCTGAGGAAGAGCTCTTTACCGATGTGTTCTTCAAACATCGGTGGACAACGGCAACCGTGGCCGAGAGGGTAAGGCGTTCGTGCAAGGATGGAGTGCCTTCATCCAAAACATCGAGTGCATTGGCCGTGAGGCCTGGCTCGGTGAACTTAATGCAGCTCGCATCATGTTTGAGAAGCGTAACCCAGCCGGGGTACAATACAAGTTGCACCGACTGTCAAGGGAGACAGGGTTACCTTGTCTCTCGTGGGAGATCAATGTCCAGATTGTCTGGACAACTCGAATCGTGCCCCTATGGAGGCCTATCTCCCCAATGTTCCCTAATGGAGGGCGTGCATCTCCTTTGAGATGACCAAAGGGATTGACACTTTGCAATCCCTGTACTCGCGTTCGAGGAAGTCGTTTTCTGACGGCCCTATTTCGAAAGCAGCGGTTGGGTCTCGTCCCATTGCTCGACGAGACCTAGAACTTTAACTATAGGCTGGGCGTGAGGCCCTTAGCTGTCTCATGTTATTGGATCGCAATGCAAGCAGAGGAGGTAACTCGTCCAGACGAATTTCCAGTCGCGGTGGTTCACGATAAGCTCCACTAGAAAGCATTGACCACCGCTTGAGTGCACCAAAGGATGTGGTGGCGGCGGGAACACCTGATCCGGATCGAGGGTCAGATCTGCTTGATGTTCATGAACTGAACCGTGTAACGGATCAGTTACACGATGACCTGACTCATTATGGATTCAGCTTTACGAGCTTCATGACATTGTAAAGTACAATTACAATTCCTTAGCGCACAATCATTCGAGCGATCATGCTGCGTTCTTGTTTGAGCAACTAGAGAACGAGCATATGATTAATTCTCTTCGTGACGAGCTGGCTGTAGCTCGTCGAGACATCGCTGAACTACGCGAGCAGGGGCTTCGCTAGTTAACCAGACTGGCTCGCTGAAACGGGACCAATCGAAGATGGTCTCGGCCCTTGACCGCGGATGTGATCTTTATCTTAAAACGGACTCGTGCTGATTGTACGGGCGGAGGCGTCCAACGTAAAACGTAGGATGCGTGCGCATCATAGGCGGCAGTACAATCGTGTATGCGTTGCCCATGCAGCGCAACACGCATAATATACCGATGTACTTGGGCAGTAATTTAGTGCTACCCACGTTTGTCGCTGCGTGTTTCGGTATATTTACTGTTGACAGTAAAACTAAACCTCCTTTATCAATTGAAAGAACATTTTATCTTCCATGTTTGCCTGCGCTTCTTTCCTGTCTGTCTAGTGCATCAGCAATAGAGTCTTGAACGAAGCGGACAACCGCTTTGCTAGTCAGCAGAAATTCCTCTACTGATTCATCCTTGTTAACAGCAGTACGCTTTGTGTGCAATGCTGAAAGAACGTTGTCTTCACTAGTGAGGGCGTCATCATTCTCACTGTGACAGTCGTGAGCGATGCTGAATATACCAGCATCGTTGTCATAAATATAATCGATGTCTATCGCATCGACATCGGCATCCATGACGTCGACACCATTGTAGATATGTGATGAGCAAGAACCAGATCGGTTTTTGTTCGAGCAAGTCTACCCCCCCCGTCTTAAACTAGAGTCACACTTAACGAAGATGGGTAAACGTGGATGGCGTAGGCCATTCACAAAATACGGTTTATGTGAAGTCGGCGCATGCACCGAGTTATTGATGGCAAATTCCTCCAACGGCAAGAATTCAATTCAACTCGTAAACGATTGGACACACCCTCGAAGTATCTTTCGAGGATGCGATCGACGCGTTCCGTCCGACCATCTATTTCAGGACGGTTAATAGTCGACACCTTCAACTGGTTCTACTTGAACACAATTTGAATTGATTAAAATCCGCTTTAAAGGAGGATACCTGTCAGACACGAGTTCACGGGATAATCCGTGAAGTCGGAAGATTGTATCAACGATGACAAGAGCAAAGCTATGGGCTGTGATCGACTCGGGAAGAGCAACAAAGCGCATCATCTTGCTGGACCAATCAACAAACACAAAAAAACGAGTATTCTTATGAACGTCTGTGCAAAACCCAAAGACGAATCCATAGCTACAGACTGCCAGCACGCTGCCGGAATCGGTAGTGGCTGCAAGGGTACACGGGATGAATGAGTAGGCTTTACCATTTGGTAAACTTCGCAAGTGCGAATGCATTTGCGCACAAACTCATACCGGCATGGTCAGTAGAAGTCACGACTTACCGTGAGGTAAGTCTTTCTCTACGTCGATGCTCACTGGTTGGGGTATCGTGACACTCATACGTGATGCGCATCGCAAATCATTATGAGCGGGAACGACGACACGAGCTGTTTCTCAGTTGACTGCTGTGTAGTACAGCAGTCCATCACGAACCGAATACCATTCGGTTGAAGTGCGGTATTGAGACGACAAGCTTTTCAAAGCTTAACTGCATGAATAAGATACTTAAGCCATCAACCGCAGAAGAGACTCATCTTCTGTGTATGCTTTTCACACGTCGTCGAGCAGATTCGACGACGGGACACTCACTGATAGTGTTGCAGCATTGAATAACCTGACTGTTAGGTTAGGCAGTCGGCAGATATCGAGCCGACGCAAAAGTGCATCAGCAACGACATGAAGTCGTCCTGGTGTATTATCGACTTAATAGTTGTATTCCGCAAAGAAAATTAGCTTCTTCGCCATTTGTTGCGAGAGGTGTGGACTGCTTAAGGCAGTACGTAACGACGCATGGTCGGTTTCAACGGCGAAGGGCCTATATCCTAAGAGATTTACCCGAAACTTAACTAGTGCATATTTCATGGCAAGGCGTTCCTAATTATGCACTGGGTAGCTACGCTCAGCCGCTTGCAGCTGACACGATTGATAACAGACGACGCGCTAAGCGTCGTTTGATTCATACTGCATTAAAGCGTATCCGATTGCAAAACGCTGGCGTCACAGACCACATGAAAAGGTCTATCCTGATCAGCAATCACCAACACAGGCAATTGTATCAAGATTATCTTAAAATTTTCGAAGGAGTGCTGAAACTCAGCACTCCATGACCACCTCTTGTTTTTCTTTAACAAACGAGAGAGATGTGCTGTCGTCTCGGCTTAGTTGCGCGAGTACTTGTTCAAGTACGCGCTTAGCTAAGAACCTTTCGAAGTCCCTTGACGTCGACTGGCATAGGCCAGTCGCTTATCGCCTTGACCTTTTTGGATCAGGGCGTGCGCCTTTTTTATCCCGATGCAGCAAAGAAGTGGTTTTTGTCTCTACGAATATACACTTCTCGAGGTTTGCATACAATTGATGCTTTCGCATGATTGTAAGAATTTGTCGGACGTGGTACCTGTGAACCTCAACGTCCGACTTTCCATCCATAGCTCGACTATGGATGAATACGTCATCGAAATAACTCGGCGCGAATTCTCGTACTGGCCTCAACAGATGTGATACACATCTGTTGAACGTGGCAGGGGCATTACTGAGCCCTTGTGGCATTACTAGCCATTCCCAGAGCATGCCGCTAGGCGTGCTAACTGCGGTATAGGGTATATCCCGTTCCCGCATAAGGATTTGATAGAAGCCATCCATCAAATCCATGGACGAAAAGATGGTGCTCTTTGACACACCATCAATGATTACGTCCTTCCTCGGTATCGGCGTCCGAGCCGATACCGTTGCAGCATTCAACTTGTTGAACGCGTGCACTATCCGCCACCCCCCTGTTGCTTTTCGCACACAGAAGGTCGGAGAGCTATGTGAGGAAGTTGATTCCCTCACATTGGCCCGCAGCTAAACGATCGGCAAAGAACTTGTCGATCGCAAGTACTTGTTCACAAGGCAGTGGCCACTGCTTCATGACACAGTACTTCAAGCCTGGTTTAAGCTCGATCTCATGCTGAGTGCCTTCGTTCTTAGGCAGCTCGCATGGCACGGATTCAGGGAATACATCCCTGATTTCAACCAAATCCTTATGCAAAGGATTTGTTCATGAGGACTACCAAGATTTAGACGTGTATCGCTCAATCCGAGTCTTCTCATCGATGACTCTCTCGCCCATCGATGAGCAACTGAGAAAACGTTCGTTCTCAGCAAACACATGTGCCGATTAAATATCGGCGACGCAGTCGTCTTCTGTGACAAGTACGTAGATCTGCTTTGTCTTGTCACTACGCAGATCTCCCAGAATCTTTTAAATTCTAGCGTTGACAATTTGACCATCTCTGAAGCTGACTTCGGGGGCGTCACCAGATCAAGTGTATAAGCGCCTACACTTGATCCGTCAATCACCAAGACATTCACTGTCTCGGTGCTTTCCTGGGAAAACACATTCGCAGGTGGTTGAATTAACACACCCTCAACATAACTCTCTCGGGTCTTTTTACTCTCAGAAACGCTGGAATTTCTTCCGTTATGTGTACTATCACAGTCACGTCATCTTTGATCGAATCTCTTCTAGTCGAGCAGGCTTGCTCTACGATCGACTCTCTGATAGTCGATCTCGCTTGAACGTGTTGTCCATCCTGAACAACACTACTCTCCCTTCTCGTGTGCACCCTTCTTGGTGTGCATCCGTGTTCCTGACCACTCGATCTCTTGGAATGGTGAACCTTCGGCGCAGCCTGTGTCTTTCCGCAGGTCCCGGAAGCTAGTTCCACAATGTAGTGGACCTCTACACTGTAATATTGTGCAGTCATTCTCACGACCGTACCACAAGTGAGGCCATCGCACTCACTCGTAGTACATCCAGACGCTTGTGGACGCTCCAAGACGTTCATTAGATGGCCATCCGATGAATAAACGGCAGGCATCTTCACGGATCGATAATGCCAGCTAATCTATGGCTGATAGACGTCATGGATGCCGATGTCGTTGCGATAGACATCGATTATATTTATGACAACGATGCTGGTATATTCAGCATCGCCCACGACTGTCACAGTGAGAATGATGACGCCCTCACTAGTGAAGACAACGTTCTTTCAGCATTGCACACAAAGCGTACTGCTGTTAACAAGGATGAATCAGTAGAGGAATTTCTGCTGACTCGCAAAGCGGTTGTCCGCTTCGTTCAAGACTCTATTGCTGATGCACTAGACAGACAGGAACGAAGCGCAGGCAAACATGGAAGATAAAATGTTCTTTCAATTGATAAAGGAGGTTTAGTTTTACTGTCAACAGTAAATATACCGAAACACGCAGCGACAAACGTGGGTAGCACTAAATTACTGCCCAAGTACATCGGTATATTATGTGTGTTGCGCTGCATGGGCAACGCATACACGATTGTACTGCCGCCTATGATGCGCACGCATCCTACGTTTTACGTTGGACGCCTCCGCCCGTACAATCAGCACGAGTCCGTTTTAAGATAAAGATCACATCCGCGGTCAAGGGCCGAGACCATCTTCGATTGGTCCCGTTTCAGCGAGCCAGTCTGGTTAACTAGCGAAGCCCCTGCTCGCGTAGTTCAGCGATGTCTCGACGAGCTACAGCCAGCTCGTCACGAAGAGAATTAATCATATGCTCGTTCTCTAGTTGCTCAAACAAGAACGCAGCATGATCGCTCGAATGATTGTGCGCTAAGGAATTGTAATTGTACTTTACAATGTCATGAAGCTCGTAAAGCTGAATCCATAATGAGTCAGGTCATCGTGTAACTGATCCGTTACACGGTTCAGTTCATGAACATCAAGCAGATCTGACCCTCGATCCAGATCAGGTGTTCCCGCCGCCACCACATCCTTTGGTGCACTCAAGCGGTGGTCAATGCTTTCTAGTGGAGCTTATCGTGAACCACCGCGACTGGAAATTCGTCTGGACGAGTTACCTCCTCTGCTTGCATTGCGATCCAATAACATGAGACAGCTAAGGGCCTCACGCCCAGCCTATAGTTAAAGTTCTAGGTCTCGTCGAGCAATGGGACGAGACCCAACCGCTGCTTTCGAAATAGGGCCGTCGGAAAACGACTTCCTCGAACGCGAGTACAGGGATTGCAAAGTGTCAATCCCTTTGGTCATCTCAAAGAAGATGCACGCCCTCCATTAGGGAACATTGGGGAGATAGGCCTCCCTAGGGGCACGATTCGAGTTGTCCAGACAACCTGGACATTGATCTCCCACGAGAGACAAGGTAACCCTGTCTCCCTTGACAGTCGGTGCAACTTGTATTGTACCCCGGCTGGGTTACGCTTCTCAAACATGATGCGAGCTGCATTAAGTTCACCGAGCCAGGCCTCACGGCCAATGCACTCGATGTTTTGGATGAAGGCACTCCATCCTTGCACGAACGCCTTACCCTCTCGGCCACGGTTGCCGTTGTCCACCGATGTTTGAAGAACACATCGGTAAAGAGCTCTTCCTCAGCACGGAAAGGTTCTGTGCTGGAATTACGAGGCCAATCCTCCTACAGTCGAACAACGGGATTCGATCCCGTCCAGTGGTCATATCGGCCACTCGATCCAGCTCCTTGGATGATGGCATCCGAAGAGGCTCCACTTAAGGAGCATGGCGCAGGAAATTGCGGTCCCTGGCCTCTTGAGTGGTGTCAGCTTTAAAGCTGACACCAATTGGCAGCTCGATCCCTCGATTTGCTTCTCTCGTGGTGACGCAAAGGTGCGTCACCATCCTTTTAATGCTCATAGTTTCAGATGAACGTGCGACGTGAGACGAGAATTAGTCGGACGAATCGCTTGGTCCGAAGATCTCGGACATGCTGCCGCTACATTCCCCAGATCCAGTCAATCTGGCTCTAGAACTGTTCGCCCCGGATGATACGGAAGCAGGGGGCGCCGCCTCCGAGTCGGATGCATCATGCAACTCGCCAAAATAGATGAGCTCTATTTCAGGCTCATCCACATTTCAACTCGAGAACCCGCTGCAGACGTAGTTGATGTATCTGTCGCAAGTGGTGATTCATCACGTGGACTAGCCACAACAGTCAGTGCCTATTGATCACTTGAATCAGCAGGTGAGCGATCACCTGCTCCTGAAACTTGTAAAGTACTCTCTTCGGCTGCGCGCATGCGTGCAACCGCCTTTCTGGATGATTCAGCAGCGCACCGCGTAGACTTTGACACCATGCAATGAATTGGCAAATGAGTCGGAATGCGACCAACAAGTGCCCTTCTTTCCTAGCGTGACCCAACGGTGATCACCCTGTAATCAATCAATTATAATCAATCAACAGGTGACTGATGGCTAAGGGAAGGGTGATGTGACGGAGTAGCCTGTTACATGATATTGACACCAAACGGTGTCAATAGAAGGATTGTCTAGAGTGACAATTACCTGCCAATATTACCCAATATAGGTAATAATGAAGGCATATAATCCCCTTGTAGGATAATATTCACGTGCTGCCCGAAGGTTGGTTGATATAAGACCTATCAACCATACATTACCACAAATCGCTGCTAGAAGCGTGGAATGGATGTTGAGCAGGTTGTCGTCATACGACGACGTAGTGTTACATAGTTTGATAACGACTGATGGCCTAAATATACTAAATACAGTTCTCTTTTTACCTTTACGCAACCTAGCTGTTTAAGTAGATGTACCTTTCTCTGTAAATACAAGTGTATGTGGAGTTTTGTGGCACCCAAGCTAAATCTGAATTCATAAAAACACAGTTTTAATCATCTCATGAAGTTGTTCATATGTATAATTGCCCATGTTGGATCTAAACATTACCTTTTGCGCATCTTATCGTAGCACATAAGCTAATTTAGACTTCTTAGCATCAATTTGACGAGCTTTAAATCACTTGCAGGTGGCCAGAGCCCAGCTAGCTCATTCCTGAAGTCTAAGTTACTATGTAAAAATAGGCTATGACATTGTCATTTCGCACAGATGATTCTTGTGTAATTTTTGCTGTAAAAGGCACATTTTAAATGATGCGTAGGTTTAATTGTCGTTTCTGTGTAGTTGAGACAAAGTTCACTTTAAATTTACGCGCCCATGTCCTTGTAATTTAGCTGCTGTGACATCCTTGTGGACCCAGATATCACCTTTATCATCCAGATCTTACCTTTTTTTTGTAAATTTAAATTTCAACTTTTAACTTCTTGCATTGGTTACCGTGGTGTATCTGGTGATCAATTTGTCGATGATGAAAACTCGAAAAACCACTGCCATGCCTTTAAAGAAGACTAGTTCTACCCGTCCTGATTGACCGAAGTGACCTTCTGCCTTTAAAAAGTCTTTTCCTTTAAATCGCGATGTCCATTGGAGTCTGAAGAAGACATGGATGATAAAATAAACAGCTAAAGCGAAAATGCAACCTTAGCGTTGGGCCCATAATTCTATTCGAATGTGAATAGAACTCAGGACCTCACACAACAACTTGTTCATTTAACCGAAATTGAAGGACTGGCGTCAACGCAGCATACGGCTCTCACTTTGATACCAAAATAACTTATGTGTGCATCACCTTTTCACGCATAAATGTCATAGACGGTCTCGCAAAAATGTATGAGATCGGTTTACCTTCCCGATGAGTCAGGTCCCATTTCTTTACATACTTACGCGCACATTCTTACATGTTAAAGGCGGTACGCTTCATCATTCTTGTACGGATTAGACCAGGAGACTGCAATACTTTCGTGAAGAGCTAAATGCGAATGATTCTTAGTACAAAGCCCACATCGTCGCTTTTAATGTCCTCGATTTTGTTGTTGTGGAAAATAAAGAGCTTGACGAATGGACTTGACTCGCAGTCTGAGGTTTTGAATGCATCGAGTACGAAAATATAGGAAACACAATGGTTTTGCGTCAAAAACGTTTGTGTTCGACTACTTCGCTGAATTTTTATAAGTTTATAATCCTCCATGATTTGCTTGTGACATTTTGCATTTACGCGACATGATTTGCAACTTGGCTGATCAAAAATATCACTGATGCAGGATTGTAAATTTTGGTTCGCTACTGTCGAAAGACAGCTGATTGCAGATGTACCAGATGCGCACTTATCGTCGAAGAAGAGAAGAGGTCAAATTCGACGTCTCAAACTGAAAGCGACGAATCTGTTTTAGCGCCACCATATTAGCTCTGCTATAGCAATGACAACGATACCGATCAGCCCAAACCCAGTTCACCCCTATTAATACAACGCTTGTTGGAATCGCGTAGACAAGCGTAAAAGTAGCTGAAAATTAAGCTGAGCAGGGCAACTGAGCGAATTTGGATTTAGATGTTTTTTTTTTAGAGTGCTGTCAAGCAAAATCGATGTACATTGATTCAGATTTCCACTTTTTCAGCTCTAACGAAAAATCTTTTTTGACGTTTACTGCACGACAGGCGGAAAATGCTGTAACTGGTCATAAAGATGATAGCGAAAATTGTCTAAGATGCCTTTAACGTTCATGCTGATTCTGTTATTCACGTTCGATATGCGCACCGAAAACCCTCATGAAGCCAAGCGCAATCGTTGCGAGCTTTAGACGCAGTGTTACAAGGACTCCAGATTGCTGTACTCTAAATGAATTTAATTTGGGCGAGTATCGCATCTGAATGAGACAGAAATCCATATTGGATTCGTTAAGAGAGTCCTAACTTCGAACCCCCTTTCGACAAGGAGGATAAGGTTTACAAAGGTTGCGTCGTGCGTGATACAGTATCTCCAAAAAAAGGTCAATAAAGTGCTAAGTCTTATTTCCCGGAAGTCCTGTAACAACGTGCTATCAAAAACCTACGAGCATCTGGATCAAGAGCTCAAACGCAAGATACCAGGCAACAACCAATTAGAATTTTCATCATTGCGAAGAGCTTACAAAGCGAAGGCTTACCTTCTCTTTTTGTAGAGAAAGAATACTAGATTCGAATAGTCTTTTGAAGTGCATTTATTCAAACATGTATTAACTAACTGCTTTTCATATCTCTACAAACTTATGGAGACCCAATTTTATAAATCTTAATCAACTCGTAAGCGTTTAGCCCTAGATAAGTGGGTTTAAGACTCCAGGAAACTCACGTGACTATAATGCCCAAGAGTATTAACCTAAATTCTGGCTCTTAGCCTTAAGAATTAAGAACTTTTTAGAAAAATTCATGTCTGAAACTGATAATGGTGATCGAACGCATTTGCTAATTTATAAAAAAAAATAAAAAAAAATTCTACGTGAGCGTTAACCTTTCACTATTCTAACCGATCGACAAGTGCTCATGGAGGTTTTTCGTGTGTTACCACCAGAACTATGCCGCCCTTTAATAGACCCTATTCTAGTAGATAAATCTATTCGTCATAGACAAGGTATGTAGCGAACTTACTTAACGCTCATATACAAAAGAATTCTTAGACTCAAATGGCCTGTTAGTTATATAAACGAAAATGTTGTACAGTCGTTCAAGCGTACAAGTTTAATAACAAATTCGGTTCCAAAGGAATACGGATTTATAGAATCACACACAAACTAGCGACTACTACTTTAACAAGAGTAAGCTTCTTGACAAATCTAACACCCTTACAGCACGCTATGCCTTGAATAGGCACTAGCACCCAACGATTGTTAAAGGGAAACTTAACTCTATTTATAATTTCAGCTACGGAGAAAAAATCCTAAAATCTTGTCTGACTGACTTCTACATTGCGATTCTTAGACCGATGTGTCATCCCTGTTCTTTACCCTATCAATTGCGGTATTACCGTAGGTACGTGGTACCAAGACTGTACCACCCGATCCACCAATCTTGAATTGGTGTGAACACACAGCTTATCTGGTTTAAATAACCGCGTGTAACCCCGTTACAAGGTACAATATTACCGCTTAGCTTTATTAATACATTTGTAGACCCTAAGTTATACTCTTCCCTTTTTTGTTCAAATCACATCAGCGTACTTGGTCATCACAACCGTTTGTGTGGCCCCTCAACAATTACATAAGCTATCTTAGCAGTACCCAGAATTTGCGAAGCAAAACCGCGTGCAAACTTTAGTTGCATTGCGTGACTACAACTGGCGCAAAGTCACTTGTGATCAATGTAAAAAATAGTGGTTATTGCCGTTTTTGGTATGTTAATGAACAAAAAATCCGTTCGTAGTGGACTGCTTTGTCCAATTTGTACACCTGACAGTAAAATTTTGACTAAAATGCATTTATTGAAATGTAGGATATAATCTACAGACAGACCTATCGCACCATCTCCATCTTGCCAGGCGCAGAGCGGCAAGGACATACTAAGCAATGCGGAAATTCCGCTCTTATAAATTATAATAGACGAAAACCCACATACAGTCACGTTGTGGTATTGGCAATTTCTGCTTGGTTGCAAAGTGTAAGGCAACAACTGTTCTCCTATACCCATACTGCACGATGTGAACTCAGCTGAACTATGCGAAATCTCTTTTTGATGCTAAGCGTGCTAAAAAGAAAGCTGTACATAGAGAAAGGATTCCTTTCTCTATGTACAGGAAGGGGTTACATGTAGTTTGGTACCTGGTACCTTGTGTCTTAGACACACGGATGATATCCCACTATAAAAAAGATTTAGAACATCTTATTGGTTTACAGGGGGTTACCGGTGTCAGCCACCAGATAGGAGAGATCTTAGTTGTACTAACTTAGGACAAAAGTTTCTAGATCAGGAAATATTAGGATTAAGATATTCTGTAGGTTTAAATGCAGTAAAATTCATTTCGCCTTATGATCTTAAAAGACACGTGCCTTGCGAGGCGTCTTTGGTCGTTGATCATTGATCACTCAGAGTTAGCAACACCTCCTTGAAGGAGCTAGTTACTCTTTAGCACTAATTGCTGTCGATTCACCGATTCGTTTGGTCACCTGGAACAGGGACCATAAGCTCTATGTTTGTTGACTCATTAAGTCTAGTGAAATAAGTTGCTAGTTCAGCACAAAGTGTTTCTCTGACTTAAGGAGCTGTGTAGCTTCGCTATAGAATGCCTCTCGGGCATATGTATAGACGTTCAGACTTAAGTACTTCCCGAGTGTCATTGTGGTGAATCAAAAAAGATCATTTTCAGGTTAAAGAGGTACGGATCACCAAATCGCGCTAGTATTTAGTCGCTGCACGTTCTGATTTTTCATTACTTGCTATCGTGACGTCTAATTTCACAAGCTTTACATTTATCGATTTTTTATTAATTGCTATCATGACGTCTTAATTCACAAGCTTTATATTTAGACGACAACGACTAGTCTAAGTCCAACGTGGGGCAGACAAAATTTACCTGAGGACATGTATCACCATTTTTTCTCGTCTCCGTGGTGATACCAGTTCTGCCGTTGTTTTTGTGATATTGATGCATACTACGTATTCTTATCGCTGTAAAATTTATGCAAAATGTGTCAACGCATCGTTGCCAGTGTACAAAAGCCTTTTCATGCATCAATCGCTTGAACAGTGTTAAGACTCGACAGATCGATGTCCACGCCTTGTTACTCCTTAAAGTAACGACAGACTAGCTAAGGGTAGGCGATCTCACTTCACCGTGCGATAAAGAGCGACTGACCCGAAAATGCATTTGCTGCGTGTACTTCGTAAGTTTTGGGATACCGGCAATGCGTGTAAGGATATCAGAAGAGGATCTTGCAGTAATTTTTTACGTGGCACCATTTCCCATTTCGTGGACGACGAGAATCGATAGCTTGTTCAACGAGCACTCTTCTTATTACGCAGTCCCTGGTTGACACACTGAGTTAGAAGATAAAAGAACGAAGAACCGAAGGTGGCGCTGTCGCAGTGTGTAACGTTGAACTTCGAGCTGCAAGTTGGATGTTGAAGACGACAGTTAGTTGTATGAGCCAAGACGATTGATGGTGGAATATTGACTGAACGGCGACGGGGCCAAACCACAATTTGAAGGCGACAGGGCTCGTGTGACGATAGTGTCGGTTGTTCTTGCAGTAGTAAGTAGTAAGTGATGCACCAACAGGAGTAGCCAAGGTGCATCGTGTTTGTAAAATCTTCGTTCAGTTGGGAAAACACACTCAAGGGCTCACATCTACTTTAAGTTCCTTCCTTCGATCAATTTAACATGCAAATCCCTTTAGACCTAAACACCATCGAGATAACAAAAGCCTCCCGAAGTAATATATCAGGAAAGCGTTCGCGATGGTAGTCAGCCTCCGTTGTCCTCATATTCGCTGGAACAATGCAACTTACAAAGAGACACGCTGACTTGGACGAGAGGAAGTCATTACATCCTCCGACAGTACTTTATTTCTGAAACAGAAGTCGTGCAGCAACAAATTAATGGACCACTGTCAGTCGAAACAAGGATCTTGGGGGAGGGCACGACGCTCAAGATGTTGGCATGAGTTTCGAAGTGTGCAAGAGTCAATTCAACGGCGTTGCTACTATTGCTTCCATCTGTCGCATCTTGAGAGACATTAAAGATAAACACGAAGGCCTTAATGAATAGCTTTCTGTAAAAGGGTACGCAGTACTCACTGTGATTGCGTTTGCAATACCTGTGGCGATGTGGATCCGACGTTGCAAATTCGTAATCAAGACAGCATGCTGCATCCTAGAAGTTTGACGTGTTCTATATCTGCCTCGTTGCGCGCTGGTATAGAATCAGATGCGGTGAACTTATTGCAAACCCATTGCTGTTCATGCGTAGCTTGCGTCGTTTAAGCTGAAGACGCGTAAAGCAAAATCAAAAAAACAGTTTTCGCTTGTGAAAATGCGCCAAGATCGACTCCATTGTGCACGATGTCAAGTCACATTATACAAGACACGAATTTGATTAAGAATAATCGTTTTCGATGCAATTGGTGATGTAGCATCAGCTAGTTGCACACACTCCATTCAATCTCCTCAAATTGCGGATACGGAACACAAGCAAACTGCCAGCAAGTCAATTCCCGATGCCGAAAGTCTGAAATCATGCACACTCTGCATATTCGACTCGAATAAATTCCATATCTACTTCTTTGTTGGATCTCACGGTCCTCGACATCCTCAATCGTGTCGCATTAATCAGTCATATTACGACAAAGTCCGTGGATATAAAGCCAGAATATCTGTACTACTTGGAACCAGCGCATGCAAGTAAACAGTGCAATCTCTAAACATTCATTGCAGCACTTGCTGCAGCTATTTTGCCGCAGCATGAGACCTCATGCAGTAACGTTTCGACCTGATAAGCAAAAACGTAATTTGGCACCAGCAAAGCGATGCTACGCTAACACAAGGTCCGATCGAAGTTTATAATTTTAGACAAGGTTTCGGTTAGTTTTTGAACCCAGTGTTTCAATAAACAGCAAAAGAAAGCTGACGACGTGTTTGCGAAGACGGTGACACTAATTTTTTCTCACAAGATGACAAATCATCTAAAGAATGTGTTACATCATTAAACAGTATGGGTAATGGGTCGAGCCTATCACATTTATTATAACTTTCCACTTGTCAGATAAGATATTATCAAAAAGGTTGATAAGGGACGTGAATATTACTATAAGGATAATTATCAGAAAAACTCACCAATTGGACATTGTAAGTCATTCTATCAGCCAGCTCTATCGGTCCAATCAAAGATGGACGTGTGCAATGAGTGGTGAGCAAGACTTGAACAAACATTTTTAAATAGAAGTGCAACTGAGTTAGAATTTAAAACATAGGTTCATGATTAGAACTTAACTACATTTTTGTGGCTTTACTTTACCAGCAAATGGTCAGTTTCTAGTTTCTTTACCTTCCTCTACGTAGCTTACAAAGTTGGCCAGGTACTTACACCACTGTCGGTGAGAGTAATGCAGGTTGTCTAGTGTGTTGCTCCGGTGCCCCGTTAGACCTGCTGGCACTTTGTAGTCCGTCCAAGGGCCACAAAACCTGCTCAACTTGAACACGTAGGAAAACAAAGGCGACGACACCTTTACGACACCCGTGAAAGCTACGACTACTTGAGTGATGCCGGATGGAGTGCTGTCGAACGAACGAGTTTGAACAATGGCGTAAAAGTTGTCGGGTCTCCGCTTTCCTAAACGGATAGGGACAAGCAGAATTCCGTAGTCGCCAAGTTCTTGAAACGAGCAGTTTATGCGTTGCGACTTGAAGTGTCCCTGTTGCATCATTGAGGTCACCAGCATACTGAGCTCCTGATATAGCAACAGTCTCGGTCTGCTTCTGCAGCGTCAACGCGAGAGCGTCAACGCGAGGCTTTCTAGGTAAGAGATAATCAACTATTGAAAAGTCGAGGATGACTTCATGTTAAGATATTATCTGGTAGTGGACGATGCCATTAAGGCTCGCCAATTTGCACGTGAGGAAATGCAAGTTGCAACTTCCGAATAGATTTTGTTTAGGGCGTGCCAGGAATTCGGTCCTGAATATTTAATTACACAGTCTACACATTTCTGGATCGTTGGTGATCTGTAATTCTCTCCTCAGCCAAACTTTTTTATCTGCCAAGAGCTGACTTCAAGACTCTTGAAACTTTGTTGATAAAACAAGGTAAGCGTGACTTTTACTCTAACGCTCAATACATTCATTACGTTGCTCTTTGCATTATGATGAGCCTTGTAAGTGAATTTGTGTTAATCATGATTTTCTTACCGATGTTTAAAGATGTTCATATGAGGAACTACCTGTTCCGCATCGAATTGAACTTGCTTGAGATAGCGATTAAAATTACAATGAAGGTGGACTTGAGTGTGAGACAGGCTTGCGCTTGCTTGGCCGCATATCTTCCATCAAGAAGAGTAGAAGCGAGAGGCCCAGAGCCCGTGAACCTCTGCAAATGCTAACATCGAGAGCTATCTGCTTTAAAACAGTAAGCAAATGCAAATGTGCAATCGCTATCTAAATTTAAGGCACTACACTTAAGAATGTAGGGCTTAACGCCCAACGCATTAAAATACTGAGTGAAGTGATCGACCGTCTGCAAAAAAGGGCAACGGAGACGGGTCCGATGCTGTTGCAAATTCAGAACAATGAGAAGGACCAAAGAAACGGGTCAGTAGGGGCGGAGCGCCCTATTCAGGGTCAGTAGGGGCGGAGCGCCCTACTGATACAGCCAACTTAATAGAATTAGGAAATCTATTGTTGAATTTGCTCCAAACTCACAACTCTTGTGTCTCTCTGGACTTAAAGATGATGTACCCCTTGTTATCTTAAACTTAGAAGTGGCAAAACAATTGTCTCAATGTGCATTACTTGACTAGGGGGCGTCAAACAAATATGTTCGTCACAAGTTTCTATAAAATCGTAGGCTCGAAATTGTTGAGCCCGATTTATATTGAACGAGGATTACGGTGCACGTTGCAACAGGCGCATCGATAGCAGTGATATAACGTCTTGTGGGATTCTCTTCACGTGTGGTTAAGTCGATGTAGATCGGATCCAACGGCCTATGCTATTGTACTAAGAACGAGGTGGAAATGGCTAAATTGCTCGTAGGATGTTGACAGCTATTTGGATGTCAACGTTGGGAGGACATGACAGGCTCGCAACCCTGTCAAACCGCAAGGTCACAGACTGTAGAAATATCAGGGAACCGCGATTTATAGACCACGATTAGAACAATCGCGAACAAGGGAACGCAATCAAGGAACCACGATCAAGGAATTGCGACTAGGGAAGCGCGATCAGGAGACCGCGATTTAGGGAGCGCGATCTTGGGAAGGCGATCACAGGACCACAATCTGGCGTGGGCTACGTGATGTATAAGGATTGCATATCCATTTGGCATGGAGAAGACTCGTGGCGGTCAATTCTGACGTAAGGAATATACGTGGTTATAGTTTCGTGTTTTGGTTGGTTATTATTAACCAAAGCCCAATTTGCTTCTAAACACACAGACGTGTCGTTCTTCTTCCAAGTTGGATATTTTGGCTTCCCGAAGTCAGAGAACTTCGACACCAAGAATAGAAAGACGGCTCCTGGAGCTGTTTCGCCAGCAGTGCAAGGACTCTCAGCACATCCCAACTGCGATCGGACGCAGCAACCCTACTGGTTGAAGTACAAGATCGCGGGACGGCTCAAGTGGTCAGAAGGCTCGATACTCAAGTACCCCATTTTGGCACAAGTCAATCAAGGCTGATCGGAGCGAATCTGGGAGAGCGCCAACCAAGGACACGCGATCGGGTGAGGAACTTCTACCCGATCGACACCAATCTATAAAACGGTCCAGTTCAGCATCGAGTCAAGTCCACCGAGAAGAGTGCAACCCGCCCGACCGACGAGTACACGAGGTGAGAAGGAAACAAGTGCAAGCAAAGTCGGAGTATTCCCTCCGTTAGTCGGTTATCCGGGCTCAAGTAGAGCATCGGGATCGCCTCATAAAAAATGCGCAAACCCCATTGCAAAACGATAATGCGCGTGCCCGGATCTTCCGGTGACTCGGGATTTTACCTTAAGTCCTACGATAAAGATGCTAAGAATATTACTGAACATGGGATTGAAGCGTCAGCGGAAGGAGGATCGCCGCAGACGCGCGAAGAGAATGGGTACCAAGATCATAATAGATTTAGGAGGGGCTACGGTGTTAGGAAAATTAAAGAGGAAGATTAAAAAGTTGATTTGGAAAAGAAACCTTAACCCCATCCTGAGGTCTCTTTGAGGACCACCGCGGATCGTGCTTTGCAGCACGATCCACTGGATGAAAACCTTTCATCGAAAACTGAAAGAGTTTCATCCAAAACTACCGCCCAATCAGAGGTGAAGAACACACTCTTAAGTTGTCCCGGTCAAAGTCGAAGACATTGGAGACACATCGAAACAAGCAAGAGATCAAGGTGAAAGTTGATGCTGAATCAGAAGGCTTGCAGTTGGAACAGATCACCTGGTAATTCCATAGGAAACATCTGAAGAAGCTTCTCTCAGAAGACCCAGTCCTAGAGTTGTTGAAGCCTAAGCTGATCGGGTCGATCCATCATCCAGTATCGCCACCGAAAGCGACCTCGAATCAGCTGGAGGCGCTAAAGATTCTTATTCAACTGCTAAGAGACACCGGATTTAAGGCGGGTGCTTATGATGCAAAAATATTTTTAAGAGTGCAATCACGATCAGGTAATCAAGGCAGGACGGAATTTATTCGAGTAGTTGATTCCGCTAACAGAGGTTCACGACCCGACGGATCACATATCAAGGAAGAAGAGGATAACGACCGAAGATAAAGCAGATCTACCGCACCCTGAAAGAAGAAACACCTGGGCCAAGCGATCGAATCGATCGGCCGCAACGTTAAGGACGAGTGTACAGGATCCTCGCGCTACGCCTCGGGAGAATTACACGTGGACTCAGACGAATAGCTTGGGATGCAACGGATGTCGCTAGAACAGACGGGAGCATCTCTGCTGATAGACAGGATCATTTCGGCCAATAGCAAAATGCGATCGACTCCAACACCGACCTCACAGAAGGAAAACACGGCGGAGCCAAGCCAGTTGCAAACTTACTTAAAGGACGCCATGTGCAAGTTCATTCGCGATCGCGAAGAACAAGGAGCAAGCCACCCGGCCGTCCAAGGAAGGTCTACTAATTTGCAAGAGCAATACATACAAGGTGTCAAAATGGATTCAGTGGAATCATATCGCGATCGACCGAGCGATGAAGATCAAGAACGTAAGGGTTTTAACGATCTGAGGCGACCGCAGGAACCGCCTGTACGGGAGGTTTCAGCGCGCAGAGGATAAGGTTGTCGGCAATGACTGATCTGAAAGAATTCTCAGGACGGAACCAAGACGAAGAACGTGCTAGAAGCTAGTTTAACAAGATGAAGACTGTCTCCCTACGCGACCAGGCTCTAGATTGTGAGAAATTTTTGTTGATTGGGGGTCTGCTGACAGGGCCTGCTCGGAACAATTACAAACATTTAAGCCGATCGACTCGCAATGAGTAAAAATTATCGTCCGAATGTTTCTTGGTCCAATATGGGGGATACGGAAGTTCAGCAGGAAAGAAATACAACCACGCGCGCAAACGGCCGAATGAGGACCAGTTGGAATATCTTTACCGGCTGAATGTGGCAGGAATGCGAGCGAAGATAGCGTTCATAGATGGGTCGCCTGCAAGCCGACATTAACATGTGGAGCATTCCATTGATACTTTGGACGATCGAGAGTTGGCGAAACAACTGAATTTATTGCGAGCTTATGGCGCTGACGCGATGGAAGAGGTTCTGTACGCGTATCAATGTATGAGTATTCGGCACAACAAAGAACCGACCAAATCCGACAAGTCTTGATTGCGACCGGCTACAGCGTCGTCCCCGGTATACAAAAAACGCCGCGGGTAGTGAAAGTTAGTCGTATGGAAAGTGACGAAAGCGATGCAGACTCAAGCTCGAATGGATGGGATGAAGAGTGTTTTGCCACAAAATTTGTGTGACGACTACCTCTGATCAAACTGCAGACCCGGGAAAACAACGAGACAAGTCGCACAAGACCAACCGGGATAATAATCTCGATCAAGGCGGGGTATCGAAAGCCTGCACCCACTGAGGCTCGAAAAGACGTGACGATCGCGGATTCTAGAAAAGATGGATCTGTCCGAAGTATGGCCGCAAAGGACTTCCCTTGGACAAATTCGTGCATCTGTGTCCTGCCTGTAGAGAGGTTCATGAGAGCAGTAAATGCATCGTGGAAGAGTCCTACATTCGGATCCGCAAGGGTATGTCTCAGATAAGCATGCGGGACTACAACCGGCCAAAGGTGAGGAGATGTTAAACTAGGACGCTCGTTAGGTTGGAATCTGGCGCGAGATGAGCGTTTTAGGCTATGCTTAAATACATTTGTGGAGACAGAAAGGATCGATCAAGGAGGTGATAGTCGGGTTGGCCCGATAGCTAATACGTGTGATTTAAAAACCGATCGTCTACGTAGTATTCCAAGTGTGAAAAGGGTGGATGAATATTAGCGATCTCCCGTTTAGATGGAGCTCGATCTAGCTTCGGGAGAATCGCGAGGACATTGTAAATATCACACAGCTGAAAAGTGGCTCACAGGCTAAAGCGGTGGGCAAGATCAACACCAAAAAAGTTACCATGCTATTCGATTCTGGAGCCGAAGTTTCAATCATAGATGCTACCTTTGCTCGTAAGGTAGGATGTACAATCGATAACAGTCAGCAGCAAGAATGTGTATGGATAGGAGAAAACGCTTATATGACTGTGGGGCGTACCAAGATCGAGATCTCGTTATATGAATTGCAAATATATTATATGATATTTGGGTGGATGATCAAGTTGGACAAGAAGCAATCTTAGGTATGAATTTATGGTGCCAGCACGAATACGGTTGGATCTAGAAGATGGTACACTGTGTTTGCTAGACGAAATAAAGATTCACTTGGCAGAAAGAAGACCTCCGTACGAATTAAATATGAAGCCGATCACTGCCCCAGACCAATATGTAGTAATCCCCTCCGAACAATCCACGGAAATGAGGATTGGGATAGGTACCCCGAATTCAAACTATGGGTAAGGCGAGATAAGAAGTGGGTTTTTACGTTGACTACTGGGCCTGGCCAGATCAAGTACTTGATACTGACTAACGTCGTCGAGCGGCAAGTGATTCTCGATCACGATACTTCTTTAGGGTGGTAAATGATGACGGACATGATGCCTCGGTCACCGAAATGTGTCAGTCGGATCACGATGGAATAAGGAATGAAAGACTCTGCATTTGAAGCTACAACGGAGTTGACCAAAGAACATCTGATCGGGTATTCTGGGCCCCAGTGGACTACACATCTTGTCCTACCCCAAAGAAGGTTCTATCACGAGCAGAGGTGGGGGATATCAGAGGGCGCAACGTCCAGGACGAAGCGCCCAGAAAAGCACAAGCGATCGCAGGCGATAATGATTGCTCAACCAGGGGTAACCAAAAGCTCAAATCTTTAAATTAAAAGAGAGAAATCGTGATAGTACTAATGTGCGTGGAAGACTTAATAGATGATAATCTATTAAAATGTCTCTATACCGCCATGGTGCGGGCGACCTGTTCGCTTAAGATGTAGACCAACATATGGCCCTCTTGCCGGAGGTGATCGCTCCCAAGTAAGAAGTGGCTATAGGTGACACCCAGGTTGGCGAACTAGGCGAGCCGCTGACATAGGATCGGGAAAAGCTGAAAAAACGGATTTGAAAATATCTCCACTTTCTCATGGGCAAGGGGGTCGCTCTGCCTCCAGCTGAGCGTTGCGCGGTATGCGATATTGATGTCGGATGTGCTAACCGATGACACAGAGAGTAGGACCGGTGGCACCTAAATATCGAGGAAAAGTGGCGGACCTGTAAAGGGATTACAATCGGCTCGGATCATTCAACCGTCCACCTCACCTTGGGCTTCCTCTATAGTGGTGATCATCAGGAAGAATGGGGAGGATATATGGCTGTGCATAGATTATAGGAAGGTAAACCAGTTGACACAATTGATGATTTACCCCATGCCACTTATTTAACGAGTTGCTGCAAGATTTGTATAAAGCAATGTGGTATAGCTCGTTAGACATGGCGAGTTGATTTTGAGTTTTGAAAATGAGAACGAACAAGAGCTATTTCCGCAATCACCACACCTTCGGATTTGTTTAAATGGTTACGAATGCCTTTTGGGCTATAAACTGCTCCCCATATTTTACCAAAGACTAATCGACAATGCACTTTATGAGTATTTAGAGATCGGCTCAACACCTGACTCGCATGCACCACTTCATCGATGCCGACTGATGTGTTCACTGACGGGGTGCCAGATGGATCCAAGACCATCCGTTCCAGGTCGAAGGTCATATATCGACGACATCCTGATACCTGCTGCGTCATGGACTTCTCTTCTATATGAAAGGGTGAACAGACTCTTAAAAGTGTGTGACAGATAGTACTTATCGATCAGTGTAGTCAAACGTTCTGGGGGCTTCGTAAAGTTGATTACTTAGGTCATCAAGTGTCGCTCAAGGGGTTGGAGGCCCACCCCAAAGACTTGGACTCATTGTGAGTATTCCCTTCCCTCTAGTTATAAGATCAGTGCATTCAATCTTGGAAAACCTGAATTTCTACAGCTGCTTTATTGACGACTTTCCGAGGAATTATTCTGTGCTTTATGAGCTGCGGGAAACAGATTTCCATGAGATCAGCCAAGACAAAGGGTTTCTGATATAAATATCGTACGTAGAACCCGATCGCGTTCGCGATTCACGAGATGGGTCCGGATATTCTCCTGGCTTATATACCGGGAGCGATCTGAACTCAAACTCAAAGGATGATCTGAAAAAAAAACTGTTGGGGCTATCCGAACTCTGGAAGCAGAAGTCGATAGAAGAAAGCAGTAATAGCTTTTACTTTACTGAAAGCCAAAATTGCTGATATCCCGATATTAAGACATTTCGAGCTAGATCGATCACCTGTGATTGTGGATTACGCCAGTAAATGGACGGTATCAGCTGCAGTGCTCCAGGAATATGATGGCACATATTGGTGAGTTACCTTTTCTAGCCACACGCTTAAGTCCAATGAATTCAATTACGGAATGGTCGAGAAAGATGTGTAAGCTCTCTTTCGAATGTTAGACAGTTGTTACACGTTGCTGGCATCACGAGAATTATGGTGCTTACAAGACATTCGACGCTGGCTTGGCAATTGCAGTCGTCTGGTCTCAACAAAAGACTAGGGAGATGGGCGGCGTACTATCAAACTGGACTTTAGAGAATCGACGATGCAAAAAAGGCGAAAACAAAATGCTGGGCACGCTAGCTGCAAGTGTGACACCCCTTAAAGAAGAAGACGAAATGCTGATCGCGATCGCTTCAAGAAATCAGCCACGGCAAACCATAAGCATGCCACCACCCACAGTCAAAACAGATGAAAATCTCCTAGTGGTTAGCTTTGATGGATCGGCTGGCATGAAGAAGAAAGTCGGGGCTTACAGTGCGATAATATGAAAGTTACCTGAGTGGACAATCGCGGCGGCTACTTCTGAGCTTGTAAAGTATTTGACAGTGAATGAGGCGGAATACGGCGGATAAATCCTTGGATTGGATTCACTGTCCGATCAACTAGGGTACGGGTGTTCTTTTGTGGTGACTCGAACTTGGTGATAAGGCAGATACGAAGCGAAATTGACTGTAAAGCTCCCGGTTTACAATTGCCAAAACATAAGGCAATGGAGAAACTCGGATCGTGGCCCAAGCATGAATACCTGCATATAAACAGGGACTGGAACGAAAGTGCTGATCAGCTAGAGAGCGAGGTTCACAGCAAAAGAAAGGGGAGGCCGTGGTGTCAGACCATGAACAAAAACAATATCATGACCCTTAATCGGCCAAATGAATTGCTGATACCAAAACCAGCCAATTGACCGGGCAAAGTGGCCGCGATCACTCGATCAGCGAAGCGAAGACGATGCACCCCGACAGTTTTGCGAGAGGAAGCTGTACAACAGTTCCGGGTGGGACGTATAAAACAGGTGCGAGATGAGGAGAGTTGGATGTCTGATTTAGACATATCGGATCGGGGATATATCCACGCTAAATTCTAGAGACGCAAAGATTTGCGCCCTAATCGCACCGGAATACGAAGTCGATCAAAACGGACTATCATTTTCTCTCCAAGAGCAGAAGTGAAAAGCGAAGATCAAGGCGAGCTGGTTCGTCTGGTAATTCCCGAATTGAAGCAACAAGACGTCTTACACCATAACCCTACAAGTCTGGAAGGCGGACAATAAGTAGCAGGCCGTACGTACCAGCGGATCAGGGTGAATTATCATCGGAGAGGACTGTACCGGAGCGTGCAACGCTACATTTGCGAGTGTGGATTGTTAAACCGGCAAGGGTCGCCCGCAAGATCAAGGTAGGTCGCCAGGATTTACAAGCGACTTACCCTTTCCAAATTCTGGCAGTGGATCATATTCCGTCTCTGCCGCGGTGGTGTCAAGGGAATCCAGAGTTAAAGCTGTTGGTCGATCTTTCCTCGGGATATGTGATCGCAGAGGCGAGCTCATCCCGACCTGCACAGACAATCGCAGACAACTATGAAGAAAGCGTACTGCGAAGATTCGGTGCGAGCAAAATTATCCGTCATGACCGAGAGCCAGGATATATGTATGATTTCTTTCGAGCATTTAACAAAATTGCAGCACAGAGACAACGAGCCACAAGTCTTATCGGCCTCAACCAAACGGAACTGCGGAACGCATGGTTTAAGCTCTGACACGACCAATTAAAAGGTATGTCACTGATGAAAACCAGAGAAATTGGGACGAATGCGCAGAACGATTAACCTACGCGATTAATACAGCGCAAGACTGAGTCCGCGGGGAAATGTCATTCTATTTGATTCATGGTCGGGACCCTCGATCGACGTTGGAAGCGACTTCGCCGCTTAGGAGTGTCAAACCTCGCGATCGCGACCCCAGAAGATGGAGGCACAGTATACAGCTCCATTACCAAAAGCGAGAGCGATCGTGAACGATCGCCTGAAGATCGTGATACAAGACCGATCGGGTCGTCATAACGAACACCGCAATCTGTTGGAGATTGACCAAGGATCACAAGTATGATTGTGTCTGGATCACGTCAAGGATGGATGTGCTCGACAGTTAGCTCATATGTGGCACACACCGTTCCGAGTGATTGAAAAAATGTGGAGACCGTGCAGTGAAATTGGCGATCGCAGGAACACCCTACGGGTTTTTCCCGGCCGTTCTTGTATCCAAACTGAAGCCAGGGTTGGTATTTCCAAAACGACCCCAACGTCGAGTGAATGTAGGCGAGTGTGATCGAGTGGATTTTGATGAAGAACCTCTTCCGGAAGATAGTTGGGAAGGTGAATCGGATGATGACGATTTCGAGGTGAAGAAAACTATGCATGTGCGATCAGGTCAAATAACACGCTATGGGCGAGTACACCGTCAATTTCTGGTACAATCAAAAGACTATAGCGATCCTTCATGGATGGATGAAGTCGATATGATTTGTGAAGCTTTACTACAAGAATATAATCGCGATCGAATAAATCAGAACCGATTTGAAGTTATGCAAACGCACGATGAAGATCCAGCGGCCGGGACCAAATCGGGGTGGTCGGAGTGTGCAACTATGCAAGGAGGTTGCATACGGTTGTAAGGAGGGGAAGAGTATACTGGGAGACCCTATATGAAAATGGAGGAATGGCCGAAATACGGGAGGAGATTGCATATGTTGTATAGTAGGAACATCTGCATTAGGAGGTGATACATGGAGAAGGAAGGGCTATTTGTAAAAGTGTGTTGCATCCAAAATCCGATCGCGGTCCACGAGACTGTTAAATAAAAAGAAGAAGACATTTCCAACGGTTACTAAGACAGAAAACAGCGTGAAGAAATGGTAATGAAATTTGAAAATGTATTGAAGCAAACAGACTACAGGTCGACGAACTTGCCGGTTAGACGAGAGATCGACATGCATGGATGATCCGCGATCGCAGCTCGGTACTGATTGCGCTACAGCTCAGCAGAGTTCGTCAGCAATTAAGAGGAAGCCAGGTTGGGGATATTGGTTTTACATGTTCCAACCCAGGGTACCAAAAGTGCTTCTCGGTAGAACGAGGCAGGTGCAGGGAAACCGGGTCCAGTAGAATGTCCAAGTCGCAACGTCCTTCCACCATATCCTGGAGTATGAATCGTAAAACGGTTTTCCAGCGGGGTCCGCTCGGGATCGCCTCTGCTTGCGCTGATCACAGCTTAACGCCTACCCAGGATCGCAAACCCAGTCGGCAGAGGAAATCGGCAAAGAGTGGGTCGACTCCCACAAGGTCTGGATTTGGCGAGCCTTGAATGATTAATACAGATCCAACAATCGTTCGAACCAAAAAGAAGGTGTGAAAGTGGTGGAGTGGGGTTTGCTCATTCTATGATGCGATCCCAACTCTCCACTTGAGCCCAGATAACCGACTAACGGAGGGAATACTCCGACTTTGCTTGCACTTGTTTCCTTCTCACCTCGTGTACTCGTCGGTCGGGCGGGTTGCACTCTTCTCGGTGGACTTGACTCGATGCTGAACTGGACCGTTTTATAGATTGGTGTCGATCGGGTAGAAGTTCCTCACCCGATCGCGTGTCCTTGGTTGGCGCTCTCCCAGATTCGCTCCGATCAGCCTTGATTGACCTGTGCCAAAATGGGGTACTTGAGTATCGAGCCTTCTGACCACTTGAGCCGTCCCGCGATCTTGTACTTCAACCAGTAGGGTTGCTGCGTCCGATCGCAGTTGGGATGTGCTGAGAGTCCTTGCACTGCTGGCGAAACAGCTCCAGGAGCCGTCTTTCTATTCTTGGTGTCGAAGTTCTCTGACTTCGGGAAGCCAAAATATCCAACTTGGAAGAAGAACGACACGTCTGTGTGTTTAGAAGCAAATTGGGCTTTGGTTAATAATAACCAACCAAAACACGAAACTATAACCACGTATATTCCTTACGTCAGAATTGACCGCCACGAGTCTTCTCCATGCCAAATGGATATGCAATCCTTTTACATCACGTAGCCCACGCCAGATTGTGGTCCTATGATCGCCTTCCCAAGATCGCGCTCCCTAAATCGCGGTCTCCTGATCGCGCTTCCCTAGTCGCAATTCCTTGATCGTGGTTCCTTGATTGCGTTCCCTTGTTCGCGATTGTTCTAATCGTGGTCTATAAATCGCGGTTCCCTGATATTTCTACAGTCTGTGACCTTGCGGTTTGACAGGGTTGCGAGCCTGTCATGTCCTCCCAACGTTGACATCCAAATAGCTGTCAACATCCCACGAGCAATTTTAGTCAATACCTCATCGTACTTAGTAGAATCGCATAGGCTGTTGGATCCGATCTCCATCGGCTTATATACAATCGCCCCCTGCACAAAAAGGCGATCCACAACATCCGGCTGGCGTGTGCATGTGTTTCGTAGTAGTATTTTGCTTTATTGTTAACAATGGCGTCCACGTCGTCCACATTGTCCACGCCCCGTCGAGCCTCGCCCGACGTGTCTTCCGCTATCGAAGCGTTACCTCACCCGGATGGCTCCACTTTGACCTCTGTTAGCACATCGCCTAACTCTTCGAGTTAACCACTGCGGAAATTTCCTCAGTGCTCTTTGTGTGACCACTGATGACGATCAGCCACATGGACTCCAGCCCCACCGGAGCAAACCCATTACCGACCGCTCGAATCGAATCGCCTCCAACAGCTGATCAAGCGGCTGCGGTCGCGATGATCGCTGTTCTTTATCAGCGGATCGCGTCTCAACAAGAATTCTTAGATCACTACCGCGATCAGGATAAAGCGGTGAGGGTTCAGACCCGTTGTGGTGATCAGCTAGAGCAGGAGGTACGATACCTTGCTAAGTCGGCCTGTCCGTTTGTTACATTCGTTTAATTATGCTATGATATTCTTTGCTTGAACCTCGAATATGCGCGTGCGGAGGCCGCCTTACTTCGGAAGGAAGTCTACGCAGATCAGTTTCAGAAGCATCAAAATAAGGACTTTATGTCGGAGCTTTTAGAGGCGACTCGATCGCTTCATGCTTCCCAGGAACGTCATGATTGGGAGCTGGCGGTCTCGAGGCAGCACATGGATGATGAACATGATCGAATGCATGTTGACCTCGCCTCAGAAACCGAAAGGGTCTGGAAGGATTAGTCGAAGAAACCCGGTACAAGGCTGACGTTTTTCAGGCCCAGACCAAGGTGGGCCGTCTGCGCGATTCTCTTGTGGCACCTGTGGTAGAGCGAGATCAGTGTCGGGACGATCTCGCTGAGCTTGAAGTCGACCGCGATCGGTTACGCTCTTTTCTCACCGATCGGGACGATCAAGTGGGTCGGCTCCAGACTAAGGCTTCGAATGTGGAGTACGAGCGTGATCTAGCAGTGCGCAATCGGTATGCTCTTCGGTCGGTTATCGCTTTATTCGCTGCTAGCGTATCCGTCTTCCTTTCTGCCCATTCCGCGGTTGATGCCCCATCCCGTGGCAAACGTCCCAGAGTTTTCGCCTCAGTTATTCTCTGCAAAAAAAGGCCAAGACAAGGAATTTCTCTACTGTTTGGACCTCCCCGCAGTCGTCCGTCCAGGCGACGCCGAGCACTTCGGCTTCTATGGTGCCCGACGCCCCCACCACGTCATCTTTTTCTCAAGGTGAGACTCTGAATAACAGCATTCTCAGTCTTCCCCGCCGTTCCAAGCGGTACACAGCAAAGGCAGCGCCCCAACCACCTGATTTGTCCGGGCCCGGTAGTTGTGAAGGTAAATGGTGACTGCGCGTCCCTACACCTGCTACGCTCCGCTAGAATGCTGATAAGTCATCAGATGAAAATTTTTCAAACCTTAGCTGCACTCTCCCGATCGCGCTCTTCTTCCCGGCGTATGGTTCCGCCAGGTAGGCAGCTGGCGCCGACCTCCACTTCGACCGAGACGATCGTTTTGGACACCCCTAGCCTGCACTAGGTCTCCTGCTTCCTCGACCGTGGCTTCGTTTACGATCAAAACCAAGATTTCCAGGTTTGACTGTTTGGTGAAGCCTTTAGCAGCTATGATGGAGCGATCAGTGTCGCGGAGGAATATCGAACTCCCGTCAACATAATGTTGTCGTCAGCTCAGTAAAATGCTATTCCCCAGATTAAGGTGTCCCACGATCAAATGGCTATTTGGGTATTGTTGTCGCATTCCGGCATCTTTTGTTCATATTACACCTTGGTCTGCATGTAACGGGGCACCCTGAAGCTTGTACTGGTGACAGTACAAGCTACTATTCTGATGACAGATTAAGACGGTGTCTCGGATCTTCACGTACACTCGTACGTGCAGAGGAAGACGGTAAGAAGAAGCGAGTACTTGGTTAGAGTAAAAAGTAGAACTGTATTTAGCATAGTTAATGTCTGCAATAATTCACTATTTATCTTCATCTAACTATGTCTGAATACAAATGTGTATAAAAACTATCTGCTCACCACTCATTGCGTGCGTCTGTCGTGGCGCGTCTTCGTTGGTTGACATAATGGCCTATATCAACCAATTAGGAACTACTCGTAAGTGCTACAGAATAGTTGTCCTTATGACAATATTTTGAGAATATAACTCTTATAGGTACATTCTATTAACAGTTTCTGATAAATTGTTATGTAACGATTCACCCCGTTACATCACCCCCCCTTAACCATCAGTCACTTTATTGACTGATTGACTAAATGGATACTCGTCCCAAATCATTTGGGACAGGGTTTGCACTTGTTGGTCCGAGTCCACAGTCCATCAGTTTCATCGCATGGTTAACAAGTCCATTCGGTGCGCGAACAAGGCCGCTGAGAGCGCGTCTGCATGTCTCTGTGCGGACGCCGAAGCAGAAACCGCTGCAACAGATGTCTCATCGGTTGCTAAAGCGTCTCAGCCTGTGTCACCTGGTGATGCAGGCGCTCGTCATGAATACACTCATGTCTTCACAGAGTATGAGCTCGGAGTCTCATACTCTCCTGATACGGAAGACGGATCCGTATCGACGGCGATCGAATCCAAGCTGCCTGCCAAGCGTGGCATGGATGATGCTTTGCGTCGCACCATCTTGGTTCATCTGATGAATCAGATGAACCATCGCCGAAGCGAAGGCGCTCAAGGTCGCGAGACTCGGGCGCTAACAGTGGTGTCGGTTCTCCTATGGACACCACTTCGCAACAAGTTGCCAGTACTTCTATCGGCACGTCGCAGGATGAGCGGGACCGCAACGTCTTGCGTCTCGCTCCCGAGAAGAAGGCATGGATGCCTCCAAAGTCAGTCATGGATCACTTGTCGGCGACGACGACTGATCGTTATCGAACACGGTTGTTCGATTCGTCAAGGATCCATCACCTTGACCCCAGCGCGAAAAGATGTAGCGCTCAGAATGTATTCTTCATCGATGCTTTCTTTAGACATCGATGGTACAGTGGGAATCACAAGCGTGATGGTCCCTCACTACTTCAAGCGTGGAACGCTTACATCCATAACCTTGAGGATGTAGGCCGTGACGTTTGGAACGACAAACTTAGCAAAGCTCATGATAAGTTTGAAAAGCGAACCCCGACAGTTGCACGCTATAATCTGCATCGTCTGTCAAGGGAGAAAGGATTACCCTGCCTCTCTTGGGGAGACTCGTGCCCATGTTATGTGAAAACAACTCTGCACGAGCACCTAAGGAGGCTTAACTTCCTAATAGCCCGTGGTGGCGCGTACGTATCTCTACTGAGATGTACGAAGGGATTGACAGCTTGAAATCCCTTTAAGACCGTGCCGGTAAGACTTTCTCCGGCGGTCCTTCTGCGGCACAGGATGTGCCGCGTCGTACTACTCAACCAGACCCAGTACGTCAACCATCAATTGGGAGCGGGGCTCCCAAGAATCCCAGGACGGGGGATAGCCGCGCCACCGGACGAGATAACTCGTCCGACGTCCGTTCACGTCGCGGTGGTTCAACAGCTGCTCAACTAGATAGCGCTGGCCACCGCGAGAGTCCTCTAATGGAGGTGGAGGAGGAGGAAAGACGCTCTCCACACGATCATGTGGATCGGTGTGTTCCCGAGAGCTTCTTTGATCGCGTAACGCAAGGGTTACGCGACGATCTCGAGCATGAGCGGAATAGGCGTCTCCAGATGGTGGACACTGCCTCGAAGCATCGAGCTGAGTTTGCCTTTGCTCAGCTTGAGAACGAGAGATCTCTGACATCTCTTCGTGACGAGCTAAGGGTAGCTCGTGGGATTGTTGATCGGTCTCGGGCTGAGATAACTGCTCTTCAGACCCTTGTTGATGCCCACCATCGGGAGCACAAGGCTCTCTGCGAGATGCTTGAGCGCAAGGGCGTTCTTCATCGGAAGAAGCAGCGTACTGATGGTACGGCTTAAGCCGACCAACGTAAAACGTGGGATGCGTTCGCATCTTACGTGGTAACTCGATCGTGTATGCATTGCCTAGGCGGTGCAATACACGAAATGGGCCGATGTACTTGGGTAGTAGTTTACTGCTACCCAAGTTAGTCACTACATGCTTTGGTAGATTAACCGTAGACAGTAGGACTAAGTCACCTTTATTAAATAAAAGAGTGTTTGCCCTTCCATTCTTATCAGCGTTTTGCTTTTGCTTATCCACCGCTTCGGCGATGGAGTCTTGCACAAAACGGACTACCGTTTCACGAGCCAGTATGAACTCATCTGATGACTCGTTAGCTTCAGTGTGCTGTGAGCGCACTGCAGCAACATCAACCATTTCTTCAGTGAGGGCTTCCGCGCTCTCACTGGCATCATCTTCTTCGATATCGATGTTATCGATATCGGCATCAAACGCAATGACTTCTTCGTCAGAGCGTGATGAGCGTGAACCAAATCGGTTTTTGCTCGCGCGAGTCCCTCCCCCCCCTTAAACCAGAGTTACACTCTAGTAAGGTGGGTACACGCGGATGGCGCAAGCCATTCACGTAAAACGGTGTATGTGTCGTGGACGCATGCACCGAGTTGTTAATGGCAAACTCTATCATTGGCAAAAACTCACTCCAACTCTTAAAGGAGTGTACGTATCCTCGAAGTATCTCTTCAAGTACACGATTGGCACGTTTCGTCTGACCATCTGACTCTGGATGATCAGATGTCGACATCTTCAAGCGCGTTCCGAGTGATTTGAACACGGAACGCCAGAAATCAGCAGTGGAGCGTGGATCTCTGTCTGTTACGAGTTCACGGGGCAACCCATGAAGTCGGAAGATGGTGTCGATAAAGACACAAGCACAGCCACTTGCCGTGATTGTCTCTGGTACAGCCACAAGGTGTACCATTTTGCTGAATCTGTCAACAAATACGAGAATACCCGTATTCCCGCGTGCGTCGTTGGGTAACCCGAAGACGAAATCCATTGAGATGGATTCCCAGCACTCAGCCGGAACCGGTAGAGGCTGTAAAGGTGCACGCAGTGAAGGGATTGAATTCACTCGTTGACAGACTTCGCATGCGCGAACATACTTTCGCACAAACTGATACTGGCGGGGCCAGTAAAAGTCTCGACTCACCGTGAGATATGTTTTCTCTCGGCCACGATGTCCTCCTATAGGAGCATCGTGATACTCGAACATGATCCGCAAACGCAGATCAGTATCATCTGGAATGACAACACGTGGTGTGCCACCAGAAACGGCTGTATAATACAATGACCCGTTTCGAGTAGTGCATCGATCTGATGCAGATCGATACGCAGACGATCATCGTTTCAACAATTCTCGAGATAGTTGTGAGATATGTGTCAACAACTTTACAATCTCATCATCTTGGGAGTATGCCCGCCTCACACCATCATACAACGTTGTAGATGGGACTGAGGACGTCATAACCGCAACAGTGACTGTCTCACTGTTGGGTTTCACGACTGTTTCAAAGTCGGGACGACGTGAGAGTGCATCAGCGACGACATTAAGTCGTCCTGGTTTGTACTCGACCGTAAAGTTGTATTCTGCAAAGAATGACAACCACCGCGCCATTCGTTGTGAAAGGTGCGGCCTGTTCACTGCCGTGTGTAATGACGCATGGTCAGTGTACACAATGAAGGGTCTATCTCCTAATAGATAGACTCTGAACTTCGCGAGTGCATTCTTCATGGCAAGGAGTTCCTTGTCATGCACTGGATAGTTCCGCTCAGCTGGTTGCAGCTGACGCGACTGATAGCAGACGACGCGTTCAACGCCTTCAAGATCGTACTGCATTAATGCACAGCCGATTGCGAAATCGCTGGCATCACAGACCACATGAAATGGCCTGTCCTGATCGGCTATTGCTAGGACTGGGTAGTGTATCAAGCTCTGCTTGATACCATCAAAGGAGCGATGACATTCAGCGTTCCATAACCACCTCTCGTTCTTTTTCAACAAACGAGAGAGGTGCACAGTCATTTCGGCGTAATTGCGTGAATGCTTGTGCAAATACGCCGCTAGCCCAAGTAATTTTCGAAGACCTTTGACATCAACTGGCACAGGCCAGTCGGTGATCGCCTTGATCTTTCGGGATCAGGACGTACACCGTTCTTACCAACGATGCACCCAAGAAGTGGTATTTTGCTTGATGCAAATATACACTTCTTGAGGTTAGCATACAATTGATGCTTTCGCATGATTGTAAGAACCTGTCGGACGTGGTACCTGTGGACCTAAACTTCCGACTTTCCATCCATAGCTCGACTATGGATGAATACGTCATCGAAATAACTCGGCGCGAATTCTCGTACTGGTCTCAACAGATGTGATACATATCTGTTGAACGTGGCAGGGGCATTACTAAGCCCTTGTGGCATTACTAGCCATTCCCAGAGCATGCGCTAGGCGTGCTAACTGCGGTATAGGGTATATCCTGTTCTCGCATAAGGATCTGATAGAAGCCATCCATCAAATCCATGGACGAAAAGATGGTACCCTTTGACATACCATCAATGATTACGTCCTTCCTCGGTATCGGCGTCTGAGCCGGTACCGTTGCAGCGTTCAACTTGTTAAGTGCATGCACAATCCGCCACCCTCCTGTTGCTTTTCGCACACAGAAGGTCGGAGAGCTATGTGGGAAGTTGATTCCCTCACATGGCCCGCAGCTAAACGATCGGCAAAGAACTTGTCGATCGCAAGTACTTGTTCACGAGGCAGTGGCCACTGCTTCATGACACAGTACTTCGAGCCTGGTTTAAGCTCGACTTCGTGTCGAATACCTTTATCCTTCGGTAATTCGCACGGAACAGTTTCAGGGAATACATCCTTGAATTCAACCAAATCTTCATAGAGATGATTTGTCTTGAGCGATTCCCACGATTGGGAGTCATATCGCTCAATTCGTGTCTTTTCATCGAGGACACTCTCGTCCATTGATGAACTACTGAGAACTCTCTCGTTCTCAGTAAACACTGTTGCTGACCTTATGTCGGCTACACACTCGTCGTCAGCGACGAGTACGCAGATCTGCTTGACTTTGCCACTACGCAGATCACGCAAGAACCTTTTATCTTCGAGCGTTGGCAGCTGAGTGATCTCCGAAGTCAACTTCGGAGGCGCAATCAGATCAAGTGTACAAGCGCCTACACTTGATCCGTTATTGACTATGACATTCAATGTCTCTGTCATTTCCTGGGGACTTATTCCCTCAGGCTTCGAAGGACTTATTCATTCGGCTTCCCGGGGACTTATTCCCGCGGGTTTCGGGGAGCTTATTTCCGCCGTATTTGTTATATCGGGACTTATTCCCTTAACTTCCTCTAGCTGGGGTTGCGCAACCACAGCGAGATCCTCTACGAAAGACTCTCCAGTCGATCTAGAATTATCGTTTCGCTTAACCTGAGCGATCGATTGTTTCTCTTCTAGATGTTCCCCGCCAGGGATACATCTTTGTCCCGGTCCACTCGACTTATTCGAGTGGTGGACCTTCGGCGCAGCCTGTGTTTCCTCATAGCCGCCGGAATCTTGCTCCGAAATGTAACCGTTTGTTACAGTATGTGTTTGTGCAGTCGTACTAACGACCGTATCACAAGTGAGACCATCGCACTCACTCGTAGTACATCCACACGCTTGTGGACGCTCCAAAACGTCGTTCATTAGATGGCCATCTGATGAACAAGCGGCAGGCATCGTTACTGTTCGATGTTGCCAGTTTACTCGTGGTTCGTACCTTCTGAGCCACGGTATTCCAAGGATGACTTCAAATTTGTCATCCAAATCCAATACGATAAAGTCATCGTCATATTGGGTATCTTCTAGCGTATAGTGGATCTTCACTATACGCTTCATGACGGTTCGGATGCGCCTGTCGCAAGACGTACCGTCATCCTCGTAGGAGATGTGTCATCTTCAACAAACTTGAAGTGACCATCTTTTAGCGATTGGCGTCGCACAAAATTGTTGGACGCCCCACAATCGACTAGAGCTTAAAGGAACAACTTATTTGTCACTTCGAGTTTCAAAATAATGAGTGAGATCTCATTACCTACAGCAGCAACGTACAACATTTGTGTTGGGAGCAACCTTCATCAAGAGGCCTACAAATTCTCTTGACGTTGCTGGACCAGTAGGGTGCTCCGCACCTACTGATCCTGTCCGTTTTTTTGACGGTCCATCCCGTTGTTGCGTCTTTGCACCAACCGCGGACCCTCGTCCCTGCCCCTTTCTCATGGGTGGACGGTCACTACGCCCAGTGTTGAGAGACACCGGACGAGGGGCACTACACTCGTAAGCGTAGTGTCCTGTCATTTGACATCTGTTGCATTTCTGCAACTTCTTGTAGCCTGTAGAGCGAGCCTTCTCGCTCTCTACATAACAGAGTTCCATCGGCTCTGGACCTCCGCTGTCATATCGTCTCGGTGGACGATATGATGTCGAGCTGGCGCATGACTGTCTCAGACTGAAGTCTTCCTGTTCTACAATGGAAATGGCTTACTCTAGTGAATCTAGTTCAATTCGGAACAGGTGAGTCTTGACGGGACCATCCGCAAGACCCTGCATGAACACCGAAACCAACGTGTGTTCATCCACCGGGTTAGAGCTTATACAACTCGTGAGATGTCGTATATGTTGCGCGTAAGCGTGCACATCACGCTTACCCTGCTTGATCTTCAAGAGTTCAGTTCGAGCTCTGAACTCAGCTCTAGGCGGTTCAAACGTTTGTCTAAGCCGCGACTTGAAGACTTCCAACGACCCAAACGCATATGGGTCGTGCAGCTTGAGCCCCAGTGCCCAAGTCTTGGCACGTCCTGCCAGATTTGACTGGGCAAATGCAACTTGCATATCCCCGTCGTCGATGCGACGCGCCCTTATGGCGTCATCCAATTCGACGAACCATCTCAAGAGGGAGTCCTAATTCGACCCCCCCTATACTTGGAGATGTCAATCTTCAAGGTCTCGGGTCGACGCGAGTGCATCGACACACCAGCAGCAGCCTGCTGCTGTCTCAACAGTTCAAACTGTTGAGCACCCTGTTCTCTCAACAACTCTGCTTGTTGAGAACCTTGTTGGTGAAGCAAGGCTACTTTCTCGCGTTCTGCGTCAAGTTCATTTTGAATGAACTTGGCGATAGTAGCATGTTGGGCATCTCTATTGAGAGCCTCTAGCATGACGCTAACATCATGGATGCCCATGGTTGAACCCATCCGTTCAACCGCATCCCATTCGACATCGCTCAAATGGGAGTAGCCTTCACGCGTAGCGTGAAAGCTTTGGTCATCTTCATCATCCAACATATTCATGTTGGATGTGAACGCGGTCCTTGGACGGACTACGAAGTGCTACCAGGTGTAACGGGGCACCCTGAAGCTTGTACTGGTGACAGTACAAGCTACTTATTCTGATGACAGAATAAGGCGGTGCCTCGTAACTTCACGTACACTCGTACGTGCAGAGGAAGACGGTAAGAAGAAGCGAGTACTTGGTTAGAGTAAAAAGTAGAACTGTATTTATAATAGTTAATGTCTGCAATAAATCACTATTTATCTTCATCTAATTATGTCTGAATACAAATGTGTAAATCAGTTATCTGCTCACCACTCATTGCGTGCGTCTGTCGTGGCGCGTCTTCGTTGGTTGACATAATGGCCTATATCAACCAATTAGGAACTACTCGTAAGTGCTACAGAATAGTTGTCCTTATGACAATATTCTGAGAATAAAACTCTTATAGGTACATTCTATTAACAGTTTCTGATAAATTGTTATGCAACGGTTCACCCTGTTACATATTTATCCCGCCCGTAAGGCTTAGCACTAATTTCAGCTACTGGAAGTCTACAATGTCCACACATCTTAACCTTTTACATATGGCACAAGAAGAATCGAATTTAACTGGTAAGCCTATCAGCTATTTGTTAAGACGTTTGACGATATTTGCAGTACGAAAGAGCTATATTTAAAGTACGGAAAAGCCTCGCCCTTGACAGAATGAATGATTATTAGACATCCTAGGAAACGCGACGGAAAGGAGATCTGTACTATGTACATGATCAGGTTATCAAAAAGTGGATATAGATCGACAAAGTGAACCATACAGTCACTAACTTTAAAAAGTGGTAAAATAGAAACCAAAAAGAACAATATTTTGTATTCAATCAAGATTTTGCTAGTGGCTGTGGACGTGCTTGGAAAAAAGAACTCCGGACTTTGAGAGGAGTGCCGAAAGATGAAGGCCGAATCACTCGGACGAAGCAACACAAAAACCAACTCAATAAAGGGGCTGGTGTGCTTGTTTGGACGACCCCATTGTTCTTATGCATTCACACACCATCGAATGCAGCAATCGTTGAACTCCTTCCCGCCAGAAAACTGAATAGAACAGAGATTCGTTGCATAATCCTGGTACTTTGTCTTGGTTACATGCTCGGTCTGACACGCCTTGACATTTGCGCAATTCAGCGGCGTGCATTTGCGGTTGCAGCACGGCTTTGGATCTAGGTCGCCCTCGCAGCTATGGAAGATCGGATAGAACCTTACATCACTGACAGCGAAGCACTGTTCCACACTGTTACAAACAGTATATATATTCCGTGTGAACTGACTGGCCACAGGAAAAATCACGACGGAGGCCATGACGTAGACCAATATCCCCTTGATGTTCATGGGAGTGGGCGATTCAGGTTAGGATGGCTTGAAATGCTAGACTGAACACTGTTTGGCAAAAAGCAGAATGAAAGTTGTGTTGAACAAGCTCGATGTTTGTTGTTATTCTGAAGCCCAGAAAATTTAAGTACTGAACAGCTATGTATTTGGATGGGTAAGAGGGGGAGTCGGGGGGAGGAATCTGGATCGACATCCGAGATTGTGAGAGGTACCTGGAACGACAGCCGTGATTGCGTGAGATATGTGGAAAGACAGCCGTGATTGAGTGAGGTACCTGGAACGACAGCCGCGATTGCGTGAAATTCTCAGATCGACATCCGAGTTGGTGAGAGGGTTCTGGAACAATAGCTTTGATTGCGAGAGGTGCCTGTTTCGACACCCGAGATTAATTTACGTACCGAAATCAACGTCTAAGGTTGAAGGAGATATCCGGAACGATAGCCGTGATTGCGTGAAGTATCTGGCTCGACACCTCAAATTGCGTGGGGTGCCTGGTTCGATAGCCGTGACTGCGTGATGCTCTCAGATCGGCATCCGTGATTGTGAGAGGTACCTGGAACGACAGCTGTGATTGCGTGAAGTACCTGGCTCGACACCTCAAATTTCGTGAGGTACCTGGAACGACAGCCGTGCTTGCGTGATGTTCTCACGTCGACATCCGAGATTGTGAGGAACCTGGAGCGACAGCCGTGATTGCGTGAGATACATGGAAAGACAGCGGTGATTGAGTGAGGTACCTGGAACGACAGCCGTGCTTGCGTGATGTTCTCAGATCGGCATCCGAGATTGTGCGAGGCATCTGGAACGATAGCCGTGATTGCGTGAAGTATCTGGCTCGACACCTCAGATTGCGTGGGGTGCCTGGTTCGATAGCCGTGACTACGTGATGCTCTCAGATCGGCATCCGTGATTGTGAGAGGTACCTGGAACGACAGCTGTGATTGCGTGAAGTACCTGGCTCGACACCTCAAATTTCGTGAGGTACCTGGAACGACAACCGTGCTTGCGTGATGTTCTCACGTCGACATCCGAGATTGTGAGGAACCTGGAGCGACAGCCCTGATTGCGTGAGATATATGGAAAGAAAGCCGAGATTGAGTGAGGTACCTGGAACGATTGCCGTGCTTGCGTGATGTTCTCAGATCGACATCCGAGATTGTGAGAGGCATCTGGAACGACAGCCGTGATTGCGTGAAGTATCTGGCTCGACACCTCAGATTGCGTGGGGTGCCTGGTTCGATAGCCGTGACTGCGTGATGCTCTCAGATCGGCATCCGTGATTGTGAGAGGTGCCTGGAACGACAGCTGTGATTGCGTGAAGTACCTGGCTCGACACCTCAAATTTCATGAGGTACCTGGAACGACAGCCGTGCTTGCGTGATGTTCTCACGTCGACATCCGAGATTGTGAGGAACCTGGAGCAACAGCCGTGATTGCGTGAAATACATGGAAAGACAGCCGCGATTTAGTGAGGTACCTGGAACGACAGCCGTGATTGCGTGATGTTCTCAGATCGACATCCGAGATGGTGAGAGGCATCTGGAACGATAGCCGTGATTGCGTGAAGTACCTGGCTCGACACCTCAAATTGCGTGGGGTGCCTGGTTCGATAGCCGTGACTGCGTGATGCTCTCAGATCGGCATCCGTGATTGTGAGAGGTACCTGGAACGACAGCTGTGATTGTGTGAAGTACCTGGCTCGACACCTCAAATTTCGTGAGGTACCTGGAACGACAGCCGTGCTTGCGTGATGTTCTCACGTCGACATCCGAGATTGTGAGGAACCTGGAGCGACAGCCGTGATTGCGCGAGATACATGGAAAGACAGCGGTGATTGAGTGAGGTACCTGGAACGATAGCCGAGCTTGCGTGATGTTCTCAGATCGGCATCCAAGATTGTAAGAGGCATCTGGAACGACACCCGTGATTGCGTGAGGTACCTGAAACGACACCTCAGATTGCGTGAGGTACCTGAAACGACACCTCAGATTCGTGAGAAACCTTGATCAACATTTAATAGGTAGGAGGTACCTGTAACGACAGCCGTGAATCAGTGAGGTAGCTGATTCGACACTTTAGACTACGTGAGGGACCTAGGTCGATACATAGATTCGGAATTTGGTTTTTGGTTATCAAAGATAGGGATCACTTTAACTACCTTCTTCTGAACCTCCATAGTTCGTATTGGAGACACTGCTTGCAGGTGCTATCGTTGATCTGATTTAGATCGTTAAGCCCGTATTTGAGTTTTACTTCCACCAGAAAGCAGTACAGAACACCGCTAGTAGTAAAACCAAGGTTTAGTAAAGGGTCTTAAAGCGTCAGGGTTGTCCATTATGTCTGAATACGAGGTAGCACAAACGTTTGATTTATAACTTGGTAGAACTGACGCTGGAGCAACAGGCTCAGCATTGTAAGTTGCACTACCTAAAGGGAAGTCTGGAAGGCGTTTTATAATGTAGAGGATACAGCAAGGAAGACAAGACCAAAGACGAGGACTGTCTATGCAACATTATCTGTTTAGCAAGTATGCCATGTAACGAGGTAGTCTGTTACATAAAATTGACACAAAACGGAAGCAATGGGAATTTTTTTTAGAATGACCTTATTCTACCGATCTTATCCGAGACGGATAATATTCATGTGCTGCTCCAAGATTGGTTGATATAAGACATACCACCCATAGATTACCACCAATCGCTGCTAGACGCGCGCAACAAGTAGTGAGCAGGTTGTCGTCATACGACGACGTAGTTTAATGTAGTTAGATGAAGATTCAAGTTATATTGATAGCTTATGTAATGGGGCACCCTGAAGCTTGTACTGGTGACAGTACAAGCTACTTATTCTGATGACAGAATAAGGCGGTGCCTCGTAACTTCACGTACACTCGTACGTGCAGAGGAAGACGGTAAGAAGAAGCGAGTACTTGGTTAGAGTAAAAAGTAGAACTGTATTTATAATAGTTAATGTCTGCAATAAATCACTATTTATCTTCATCTAACTATGTCTAAATACAAATGTGTAAATCAACTATCTGCTCACCACTCATTGCGTGCGTCTGTCGTGGCGCGTCTTCGTTGGTTGATATAATGGCCTATATCAACCAATTAGGAACTACTTGTAAGTGCAACAGAATATTTGTCCTTATGACAATATTCTGAGAATATAACTCTTATAGTTATATTCTATTAACAATTTCTGATAAATTGTTATGTAACGATTCACCCCGTTACATCACCCCCCCCTTAACCATCAGTCACTTTAGTGACTGATTGACTAAATGGATACTCGTCCCAAATCATTTGGGACAGGGTTTGCACTTGTTGGTCCGCGTCCACTTTCCAACATTTCATCGCATGGTTAACAAGCCCATGCGATGCGCGAGCAAGGCCGCCGAGAGCGCGTCCGCTCGTCTCTGTACGGACGCCGAAGCAGAAACAACAGCAACTGATGTCCCATCGGTTGCTGAAGCGACCCAGCCTGTGTCACTTGGTGACGCAGGCGCTGGTCATGAAGACACTCGTGTCTTCACAGAGTACGAGCTCGGTGTCTCGTACTCTCCTGATACGGATGACGGATCCGTATCAACGGCAATTGAATCTAAGCCGCCTGCCAAGCGTGGCATGGACGATGCTTTGCGCCGCAGCATCTTTGGTTCATCTGATGAATCAGATGAACCATCGCCGAAGCGAAGGCGCTCGAGGTCGCGAGACTCGGGCGCTAATAGTGGTGTCGGTTCTCCAATGGACACCACTTCACAGCGAGGTGCCAGTACTTCTGTCGGCACGTCGCAGGAAGAGCGGGACCGCAATGTGTTGCGTCTCGCTCCAGAAAAGAAGGCATGGATGCCTCCGAAATCCGTCATGGATCACTTGTCGGCGACGACGAGTGATCGTTATCGAACACGATTGTTCGATTCGTCAAGGATCCATCACCTTGACCCCAGCGCGAAAAACTATCGCGCTGAACATGAATTCTTCATCGATGCTTTCTTCAGACATCGATGGTACAGTGGGAATCACAAACGTGATGGTCCCTCACTACTTTAGGCGTGGAACGCCTACATCCATAACCTCGAGGATGTAGGTCGTGACGCTTGGAACGACAAACCTATCAAAGCTCGTGATAAGTTTGAAAAGCGAACCCCGACAGGTGCACGCTACAAGCTGCAACGTCTGTCAAGGGAGAAAGGATTACCCTGCCTCTCTTGGGGAGACCCGTGCCCATGTTGTGTGAACAACTCTGCACGAGCACCTAAGGAGGCTTACCTCCTTACTAGCCCGTGGTGGTGCGTACGTATCTCTACTGAGATGTACGAAGGGATTGACAACCTGAAATCCCTTTACGACCGTGCCGGGAAGACTTTCTCCGGCGGTCCTTCTGCGGCACAGGATGTGCCGCGTCGTACTGCTCAACCAGACCCAGTACGTCAACCATCAATTGGGAGCGGGGCTCCCAAGAATCCCAGGACGGGGGATAGCCGCGCCACCGGACGAGGTAACTCGTCCGACGTCCGTTCACGTCGCGGTGGTTCAACAGCTGCTCAACTAGATAGCGCTGGCCACCGCGAGAGTCCTCTAATGGAGGTGGAGGAGGAGGAAAGACGCTCTCCACACAATCGTGGGGAAGCGTGTGTTCCCGAGAGCTTCTTTGATCGCGTAACGCAAGGGTTACACGGCGATCTCGAGCATGAGCGGAATAGGCGTCTCCAAATGGCGGACACTGCCTCGAAGCATCGAGCTGAGTTTGCCTTCGCTCAGCTCGAGAACGAGAGATCTCTGACATCTATTCGTGACGAGCTAAGGGTAGCTCGTGGGATTGTTGATCGGTCTCGGGATGAGATAGCTGCTCTTCAGACCCTTGTTGATGCCTAACATCGGGAGCACAAGGCTCTCTGCGAGATGCTTGAGCGCAAGGGCGTTCTTCATCGGAAGAAGCAGCGTACTGATGGTACGGCTTAAGCCGACCAACGTAAAACGTGGGATGCGTTCGCATCTTACGTGGTAACTCGATCGTGTATGCATTGCCTAGGCGGTGCAATACACGAAAAGAGCCAATGTACTTGGGTAGTAGTTTACTGCTACCCAAGTTAGTCACTACATGCTTTGGTAGATTAACCGTAGACAGTAGGACTAAGTCACCTTTATTAAATAAAAGAGTGTTTGCCCTTCAATTCTTGTCTGCGTTTTGCTTTTGCTTATCTACCGCTTCGGCGATGGAGTCTTGCACAAAACGGACTACCGTTTCACGAGCCAGTATGAACTCATCTGATGACTCGTTAGCGTCAGTGCGCTGTGAGTGCACTGCAGCAACATCAACCTTTTCTTCAGTGAGGGCTTCCGCACTCTCACTGGCATCATCTTCTTCGATGTCGATGTTATCGATATCGGCATCAAACGCAATGACCTCATCGTCAGAGCATTATGAGCGTGAACCAAATCGGTTTTTGCTCGCGCGAGTCCCTCCCCCCCTTAAACCAGAGTTACACTCGAGTAAGGTGGGTACACGCGGATGGCGCAAGCCATTCACGTAAAACGGTGTATGTGTCGTGGACGCATGCACCGACTTGTTAATGGCAAACTCTACCATTGGCAAAAACTCACTCCAACTCTTAAAGGAGTGTACGTATCCTTAAAGTATCTCTTCGAGGACACGATTGGCACGTTTCGTCTGACCATCTGACTCTGGATGATCAGATGTCGACATCTTCAAGCGCGTTCCGAGTGATTTGAACACGGAACGCCAGAAATCAGCAGTGAATCTTGGATCTCTGTTTGATACGAGTTCACGGGGCAACCCATGAAGTTGGAAGATGGTGTCGATAAAGACACAAGCACAGCCACTTGCCGTGATTGACTCTGGTACAGCCACAGGGTGTACCATTTTGCTGAATCTGTCAACAAACACGAGAATACCCGTATTCCAGCGTGCGTCTTTGGGTAACCCGAAGACGAAATCCATTGAGATGGATTCCCAGCACTCAGCCGGAACCGGTAGAGGCTGTAAAGGTGCACGCAGCGAAGGACTTGACTGCACTCGTTGGCAGACTTCGCATGCGCGAACACACTTTCGCACAAACTGATACTGGCGGGGCCAGTAAAAGTCTCGACTTACAATGAGATTTGTTTTCTCACAACCACGATGTCCTCCTATAGGAGCATCGTGATACTCGAACATGATCCGCAAACGCAGATCAGTATCATCTGGAATGACAACACGTGGTGTGCCACCAGAAACGGCTGTATAATACAATAACCCGTTTCGAGTAGTGCATCGATCTGATGCAGATCGATACGCAGACGATCATCGTTTCAACAATTCTCGAGATGGTTGGGAGATATGTGTCAACAACTTTACAATCTCATCATCTTGGGAGTATGCCCGCCTCACACCATCATACAACGTTGTAGATGGGACTGAGGACGTCATAACCGCAACAGTGACTGTCTCACTGTTGGGTTTCACGACTGTTTCAAAGTCGGGACGACGTGAGAGTGCATCAGCGACGACATTAAGTCGTCCTGGTTTGTACTCGACCGTAAAGTTGTATTCTGCAAAGAATGACAACCACCGCGCCATTCGTTGTGAAAGGTGCGGCCTGTTCACTGCCGTGTGTAATGACGCATGGTCAGTGTACACAATGAAGGGTCTATCTCCTAATAGATAGACTCTGAACTTCGCGAGTGCATTCTTCATGGCAAGGAGTTCCTTGTCATGCACTGGATAGTTCCGCTCAGCTGGTTGCAGCTGACGCGACTGATAGCAGACGACGCGTTCAACGCCTTCAAGATCGTACTGCATTAATGCACAGCCGATTGCGAAATCGCTGGCATCACAGACCACATGAAATGGCCTGTCCTGATCGGCTATTGCTAGGACTGGGTAGTGTATCAAGCTCTGCTTGATACCATCAAAGGAGCGATGACATTCAGCGTTCCATAACCACCTCTCGTTCTTTTTCAACAAACGAGAGAGGGTGCACAGTCATTTCGGCGTAATTGCGTGAATGCTTGTGCAAATACGCCGCTAGCCCAAGTAATTTTCGAAGACCTTTGACATCAACTGGCACAGGCCAGTCGGTGATCGCCTTGATCTTTCGGGATCAGGACGTACACCGTTCTTACCAACGATGCACCCAAGAAGTGGTATTTTGCTTGATGCAAATATACACTTCTTGAGGTTAGCATACAATTGATGCTTTCGCATGATTGTAAGAACCTGTCGGACGTGGTACCTGTGGACCTAAACTTCCGACTTTCCATCCATAGCTCGACTATGGATGAATACGTCATCGAAATAACTCGGCGCGAATTCTCGTACTGGTCTCAACAGATGTGATACACATCTGTTGAACGTGGCAGGGGCATTACTAAGCCCTTGTGGCATTACTAGCCATTCCCAGAGCATGCGCTAGGCGTGCTAACTGCGGTATAGGGTATATCCTGTTCTCGCATAAGGATCTGATAGAAGCCATCCATCAAATCCATGGACGAAAAGATGGTACCCTTTGACATACCATCAATGATTACGTCCTTCCTCGGTATCGGCGTCTGAGCCGGTACCGTTGCAGCGTTCAACTTGTTAAGTGCATGCACAATCCGCCACCCTCCTGTTGCTTTTCGCACACAGAAGGTCGGAGAGCTATGTGGGAAGTTGATTCCCTCACATGGCCCGCAGCTAAACGATCGGCAAAGAACTTGTCGATCGCAAGTACTTGTTCACGAGGCAGTGGCCACTGCTTCATGACACAGTACTTCGAGCCTGGTTTAAGCTCGACTTCGTGTCGAATACCTTTATCCTTCGGTAATTCGCACGGAACAGTTTCAGGGAATACATCCTTGAATTCAACCAAATCTTCATAGAGATGATTTGTCTTGAGCGATTCCCACGATTGGGAGTCATATCGCTCAACTCGTGTCTTTTCATCGAGGACACTCTCGTCCATTGATGAACTACTGAGAACTCTCTCGTTCTCAGTAAACACTGTTGCTGACCTTATGTCGGCTACACACTCGTCGTCAGCGACGAGTACGCAGATCTGCTTGACTTTGCCACTACGCAGATCACGCAAGAACCTTTTATCTTCGAGCGTTGGCAACTGAGTGATCTCCGAAGTCAACTTCGGAGGCGCAATCAGATCAAGTGTACAAGCGCCTACACTTGATCCGTTATTGACTATGACATTCAATGTCTCTGTCATTTCCTGGGGACTTTATTCCCTCAGGCTTCGAAGGACTTATTCATTCGGCTTCCCGGGGACTTATTCCCGCGGGTTTCGGGGAGCTTATTTCCGCCGTATTTGTTATATCGGGACTTATTCCCTTAACTTCCTCTAGCTGGGGTTGCGCAACCACAGCGAGATCCTCTACGAAAGACTCTCCAGTCGATCTAGAATTATCGTTTCGCTTAACCTGAGCGATCGATTGTTTCTCTTCTAGATGTTCCCCGCCAGGGATACATCTTTGTCCCGGTCCACTCGACTTATTCGAGTGGTGGACCTTCGGCGCAGCCTGTGTTTCCTCATAGCCGCCGGAATCTTGCTCCGAAATGTAACCGTTTGTTACAGTATGTGTTTGTGCAGTCGTACTAACGACCGTATCACAAGTGAGACCATCGCACTCACTCGTAGTACATCCACACGCTTGTGGACGCTCCAAAACGTCGTTCATTAGATGGCCATCTGATGAACAAGCGGCAGGCATCGTTACTGTTCGATGTTGCCAGTTTACTCGTGGTTCGTACCTTCTGAGCCACGGTATTCCAAGGATGACATCAAATATTTCATGCAAATCCAATACGATAAAGTCATCGTCATATTGGGTATCTTCTAGCGTATAGTGGATCTTCACTATACGCTTCATGACGGTTCGGATGCGCCTGTCGCAAGACGTACCGTCATCCTCGTAGGAGATGTGTCATCTTCAACAAACTTGAAGTGACCATCTTTTAGCGATTGGCGTCGCACAAAATTGTTGGACGCCCCACAATCGACTAGAGCTTAAAGGAACAACTTATTTGTCACTTCGAGTTTCAAGGTAATGAGTGAGATCTCATTACCTACAGCAGCAACGTACAACATTTGTGTTGGGAGCAACCTTCATCAAGAGGCCTACAAATTCTCTTGACGTTGCTGGACCAGTAGGGTGCTCCGCACCTACTGATCCTGTCCGTTTTTTTGACGGTCCATCCCGTTGTTGCGTCTTTGCACCAACCGCGGACCCTCGTCCCTGCCCCTTTCTCATGGGTGGACGGTCACTACGCCCAGTGTCGCGAGACACTGGACGAGGGGCACTACACTCGTAAGCGTAGTGTCCTGTCATTTGACATCTGTTGCATTTCTGCAACTTCTTGTAGCCTGTAGAGCGAGCCTTCTCGCTCTCTACATAACAGAGTTCCATCGGCTCTGGACCTCCGTTGTCATATCGTCTCGGTTGACGATATGATGTCGAGCTGGCGCATGACTGTCTCAGACTGAAGTCTTCCTGCTCCGCAATGGAAATGGCTTACTCTAGTGAATCTAGTTCAATTCGGAACAGGTGAGTCTTGACGGGACCATCCGCAAGACCCTGCATGAACACCGAAACCAACGTGTGTTCATCCACCGGGTTAGAGCTTATACAACTCGTGAGATGTCGTATATGTTGCGCGTAAGCGTGCACATCACGCTTACCCTGCTTGATCTTCAAGAGTTCAGTTCGAGCTCTGAACTCAGCTCTAGGCGGTTCAAACGTTTGTCTAAGCCGCGACTTGAAGACTTCCAACGACCCAAACGCATATGGGTCGTGCAGCTTGAGCCCCAGTGCCCAAGTCTTGGCACGTCCTGCCAGATTTGACTGGGCAAATGCAACTTGCATATCCCCGTCGTCGATGCGACGCGCCCTTATGGCGCCATCCAATTCGACGAACCATCTCAAGAGGGAGTCTTCTTCGACCCCCCCTATACTTGGAGATGTCAATCTTCAAGGTCTCGGGTCGACGCGAGTGCATCGACACACCAGCAGCAGCCTGCTGCTGTCTCAACAGTTCAAACTGTTGAGCACCCTGTTCTCTCAACAACTCTGGTTGTTGAGAACCTTGTTGGTGAAGCAAGGCTACTTTCTCGCGTTCTGCGTCAAGTTCATTTTGAATGAACTTGGCGATAGTAGCATGTTGGGCATCTCTATTGAGAGCCTCTAGCATGACGCTAACATCATGGATGCCCATAGTTGAACCCATCCGTTCAACCGCATCCCATTCGACATCGCTCAAATGGGAGTAGCCTTCACGCGTAGCGTGAAAGCTTTGGTCATCTTCATCATCCAACATATTCATGTTGGATGTGAACGCGGTCCTTGGACGGACTATGTAACGGGGTGAATCGTTACATAACAATTTATAAGAAATTGTTAATAGAATATAACTATAAGAGTTATATTCTCAGAATATTGTCATAAGGACAATATTCGGTAGCACTTCCAAGTAGTTCCTAATTGGTTGATATAGGCCATTATATCAACCAACGAAGACGCGCCACGACAGACGCACGCAATGAGTGGTGAGCAGATAACTGATTTACACATTTGTATTTAGACATAGTTAGATGAAGATAAATAGTGATTTATTGCAGACATTAACTATTATAAATACAGTTCTACTTTTTACTCTAACCGAGTACTCGCTTCTTCTTACCGTCTTCCTCTGCACGTACGAGTGTACGTGAAGTTACGAGGCACCGCCTTATTCTGTTATCAGAATAAGTAGCTTGTACTGTCACCAGTACAAGCTTCAGGGTGCCCCGTTACACCTGGTAGCACTTTGTAGTCCGTCCAAGGACCGCGTTCACATCCAACATGAATATGTTGGATGATGAAGATGACCAAAGCTTTCACGCTACGCGTGACGGCTACTCCCATTTGAGCGATGTCGAATGGGATGCGGTTGAACGAATGGGTTCGACCATGGGCATCCATGCTGTTAGCGTCATGCTAGAGGCTCTCAATAGAGTTGCCCAACATGCTACTATCGCCAAGTTCATTCAAAATGAACTTGACGCAGAACGCGAGAAAGTAGCCTTGCTTCACCAACAAGGTTCTCAACAAGCAGAGTTGTTGAGAGAACAGGGTGCTCAACAGTTTGAACTGTTGAGACAGCAGCAGGCTGCTGCTGGCGGGTCGATGCACTCGCGTCGGCCCGAGACTTTGAAGATTGACATCTCAAAGTATAGGGGGGTCGAAGAAGACTCCCTCTTGAGATGGTTCGTCGAATTGGATGACGCCATAAGGGCGCGTCGCATCGACGACGGGGATATGCAAGTTGCATTTGCCCAGTCAAATCTGGCAGGACGTGCCAAGACTTGGGCACTGGGGCTCAAGCTGCACGACCCATACGCGTTTGGGTCGTTGGAAGTCTTCAAGTCGCGGCTCAGACAAACGTTTGAACCGCCTAGAGCTGAGTTCAGAGCTCGAACTGAACTCTTGAAGCTCAAGCAGGGTAAGCGTGATGTGCACGCTTACGCTCAACATATACGACATCTCACGAGTTGTATAAGTTCCAATCCGGTGGATGAACACACGTTGGTTTCGGTGTTCATGCAGGGTCTTGCGGATGGTCCCGTCAAGACTCACCTGTTCCGGCTTGAACTAGATTCACTAGAACAAGCCATTTCAATTGCGGAGCAGGAAGACTTCAGTCTGAGACAGGCTCGCGCCAGCTCGACATCATATCGTCAACCGAGACGATATGACAACGGAGGTCCAGAGCCGATGGAACTCTGTTATGTAGAGAGCGAGAAGGTTCGCTCTACAGGCTACAAGAAGTTGCAGAGATGCAACAGATGTCAGAAGACAGGACACTACGCTTACGAGTGTAGTGCCCCTCGTCCAGTGTCTCGCGACACTGGGCGTAGTGACCGTCCACCCATGAGAAAGGGGCAGGGACGAGGGTCCGCAGTTGGTGCAAAGACGCAACAACGGGATGGACCGTCAAAAAACGGACAGGATCAGTAGGTGCGGAGCACCCTACTGGTCCAGCAACGTCAAGAGAATTTGCAGGCCTCTTGATGAAGGTTGCTTCCAACACACAAACGTTGTGCGTTGCTGCTCTAGGTAATGAGATCTCACTCATTACCTTGAAACTCGAAGTGACGAATAAGTTGTCCCTTCGAGCTCTAGTCGATTGTGGGGCGTCCAACAATTTTGTGCGACGCCAATCGCTAGAAGATGGTCACTTCAAGTTCAGTGAATGTGACACACCTCCTACGAGGATGACGGTACGTCTTGCGACAGGCGCATCTGTAACCGTCATGAAGCGTATAGTGAAGATCCACTATACGCTAGAAGATACCCAATATGACGATGACTTTATCGTATTGGATTTGGATGACAAATTTGATGTCATCCTTGGAATACCGTGGCTCAGAAGGTACGAACCACGGGTAAACTGGCAACATCGAACAGTAACGATGCCTGCCGCTTGTTCATCAGATGGCCATCTGATGAACGTTTTGGAGCGTCCACAAGCGTGTGGATGTACTACGAGTGAGTGCGATGGCCTCACTTGTGGTACGGTCGTTAGTACGACTGCACAAAACCTTAGTTTACCAAACGGTTACACTTCGGAGCAAAGTTCCGGCGGCTGTGAGGAAACACAGGCTGCGCCGAAGGTCCACCACTCGAATAAGTCGGGTGGACTGGGACAAAGATGTATTCCTAGAGGGGAACATCTAGAAGAGAAACAATCGATCGCTCAGGTTAAGCGAAACGATAATCCTAGATCGACTGGAGAGTCTTTCGTAGAGGATCTCGCTGTGGTTGCGCAACCCCAGCTAGAGGAAGTAAAGGGAATAAGTCCCAAGATTACAAATACGGCGGAAATAAGTTCCCCGAAACCCGCGGGAATAAGTCCCCGGGAAGACGAAGGAATAAGTCCTTCGAAGCCTGAGGGAATAAGTCCCCAGGAAATGACAGAGACATTGAATGTCATAGTCAATAACGGATCATGTGTAGGCGCTTATACACTTGATCTGATTGCGCCTCCGAAGTTAACTTCGGAGATCACTCAGTTGCCAACGCTCGAAGATAAAAGGTTCTTGCGTGATCTGCGTAGTGGCAAAGTCAAGCAGATCTGCATACTCGTCGCTGACGACGAGTATGTAACCGACATAAGGTCAGCAACAGTGTTTACTGAGAACGAGAGAGTTCTCAGTAGTTCATCTATGGACGAGAGTGTCCTAGATGAAAAGACACGAATTGAGCGATATGAGTCCCAATCATGGGAATCGCTCAAGGAAAATCCTCTCTATGAAGATTTGGTTGAATTCAAGGATGTATTCCCTGAAACTGTTCCGTGCGAATTACCGAAGGATAAAGGTATTCGACACGAAGTCGAGCTTAAACCAGGCTCGAAGTACTGTGTCATGAAGCAGTGGCCACTGCCTCGTGAACAAGTACTTGCGATCGACAAGTTCTTTGCCGATCGTTTAGCAGCGGGCCATGTGAGGGAATCAACTTCCCCACATAGCTCTCCGACCTTCTGTGTGCGAAAAGCAACAGGAGGGTGGCGGATAGTGCACGCGTTTAACAAATTGAACGCTGCAACGGTACCGGCTCAGACGCCGATACCGAGGAAGGACGTAATCATTGATGGTATGTCAAAGAGTACCATCTTTTCGTCCATGGATTTGATGGATGGCTTCTATCAAATCCTAATGCGGGAACGGGATATACCCTATACCGCAGTTAGCACGCCTAGCGGCATGCTCTGGGAATGGCTAGTAATGCCACAAGGGCTCAGTAATGCCCCTGCCACGTTCAACAGATGTGTATCACATCTGTTGAGACCAGTACGAGAGTTCGCGCCGAGTTATTTCGATGACGTATTCATCCATAGTCGAGCTATGGATGGAAAGTCGGACGTTGAGGTTCACAGGTACCACGTCCGACAAGTTCTTACAATCATGCGAAAGCATCAATTGTATGCTAACCTCAAGAAGTGTATATTTGCAGCAAGCGAAATACCACTTCTTGGGTGCATCGTTGGTAAGAACGGTGTACGTCCTGATCCCGAAAAGATCAAGGCGATCACCGACTGGCCTGTGCCGGGAGATGTCAAAGGTCTTCGAAAATTCCTTGGGCTAGCGGCGTATTTGCATTAGTATTCACGCAATTACGCCGAAATGACTGTACACCTCTCTCGTTTGTTGAAAAAGAACGAGAGGTGGTTATGGAACGCTGAATGTCAACGCTCCTTTGAGGGTATCAAGCAGAGCTTGATACAATCCCCAGTCCTAGCAATAGCCGATCAGGACAGGCCATTTCATGTGGTCTGTGATGCCAGCGATTTCGCAATCGGCTGTGCATTAATGCAGTACGACTTTGAAGGCGTTGAACGCGTCGTCTGCTATCAGTCGCGTCAGCTGCAACCAGCTGAGCGGAACTATCCAGTGCATGACAAGGAACTCCTTGCCATGAAGTATGCACTCGCGAAGTTCAGAGTCTATCTATTAGGAGATAGACCCTTCGTTGTTTACACTGACCATGCGCCCTTACGCACGGCAGTGAACAGCCCGCACCTTTCACAACGAATGGCGCGGTGGTTGTCATTCCTTGCAGAATACAACTTTACGGTCGAGTACAAACCAGGACGACTTAATGTCGTCGCTGATGCACTCTCACGTCGTCCCGACTTTGAAACAGTCGCGAAACCCAACAGTGAGACAGTCACTGTTGCGGTTATGACGTCCTCAGTCCCATCTACAATGTTGTATGATGATGTGAGGCGGGCATACGCCCAAGATGGTGAGATAGTGAAGTTGTTGTCACATCTCTCCCAACCATCTCGAGAATCGTTGAAACGATTGTCGTCTGCGTATCGATCTGCATCAGATCGATACACTACTCATAACGGTTTACTGTACTATACAGCCGTTTCTGGTGACACACCACGTGTTGTCATTCCAGATGATATTGATCTGCGTTTGCGGATCATGTTCGAGTATCACGATGCTCCTATAGGAGGACATCGTGGCCGAGAGAAAACATATCTCACGGTAAGTCGAGACTTTTACTGGCCCCGCCAGTATCAGTTTGTGCGAAAGTATGTTCGCGCATGCGAAGTCTGCCAACGAGTGAAGTCAAGTCCTTCACTGCGTGCACCTTTACAGCCTCTACCGGTTCCGGCTGAGTGCTGGGAATCCATCTCAATGGATTTCGTCTTCGGGTTACCCAAAGACGCACGCGGGAATACGGGTATTCTCGTATTTGTTGACAGATTCAGCAAAATGGTACACCTTGTGGCTGTACCAGAGACAATCACGGCAAGTGGCTGTGCTTGTGTCTTTATTGACACCATCTTCCGACTTCATGGGTTGCCCCGTGAACTCGTATCAGACAGAGATCCACGATTCACTGCTGATTTCTGGCGTTCCGTGTTCAAATCACTCGGAACGCGCTTGAAGATGTCAACATCTGATCATCCAGAGTCGGATGGTCAGACGGAACGTGCCAATCGTGTCCTTGAAGAGATACTTCGAGGATACGTACACTCCTTTAAGAGTTGGAGTGAGTTTTTGCCAATGGTAGAGTTTGCCATCAACAAGTCGGTGCATGCGTCCACGACACATACACCGTTTTACGTGAATGGCTTGCGCCATCCGCGTGTACCCACCTTACTAGAGTGTAACTCTGGTTTAAGGGGGGGAGGGTCTCGCGCGAGCAAAAACCGATTTGGTTCACGCTCATCACGCTCTGACGAAGAAGTCATTGCGTTTGATGCCGATATCGATAACATCGATATCGAAGAAGATGATGCCAGTGAGAGTGCGGAAGCCCTCACTGAAGACAATGATCCCAGTGAGAGTGCGGAAGCCCTCACTGAAGAAAAGGTTGTTGTTGCTGCAGTGCGCTCACAGCACACTGAAGCTAACGAGTCATCAGATGAGTTCATACTGGCTCGTGAAACGGTAGTCCGTTTTGTGCAAGACTCCATCGCCGAAGCGGTGGATAAGCAAAAGCAAAACGCTGACAAGAATGGAAGGGCAAACACTCTTTTATTTAATAAAGGTGACTTAGTCCTACTGTCTACGGTTAATCTACCAAAGCATGTAGTGACTAACTTGGGTAGCAGTAAACTACTACCCAAGTACATTGGCCCATTTCGTGTATTGCACCGCCTAGGCAATGCATACACGATCGAGTTACCACGTAAGATGCGAACGCATCCCACGTTTTACGTTGGTCGGCTTAAGCCGTACCATCAGTACGCTGCTTCTTCCGATGAAGAACGCCCTTGCGCTCAAGCATCTCGCAGAGAGCCTTGTGCTCCCGATGGTGGGCATCAACAAGGGACTGAAGAGCAGCTATCTCATCCCGAGACCGATCAGCCATCCCACGAGCTACCCTTAGCTCGTCACGAAGAGATGTCAGAGATCTCTCGTTCTCAAGCTGAGCAAAGGCAAACTCAGCTCGATGCTTCGAGGCAGTGTCCACCATCTGGAGACGCCTATTCCGCTCATGCTCGAGATCGTCGCGTAACCCTTGCGTTACGCGATCAAAGAAGCTCTCGGGAACACACCGATCCACATGATCGTGTGGAGAGCGTCTTTCCTCCTCCTCCACCTCCATTAGAGGACTCTCGCGGTGGCCAGCGCTATCTAGTTGAGCAGCTGTTGAACCACCGCGACGTGAACGGACGTCGGACGAGTTACCTCGTCCGGTGGCGCGGCTATCCCCCGTCCTGGGATTCTTGGGAGCCCCGCTCCCAATTGATGGTTGACGTACTGGGTCTGGTCGAGCAGTACGACGCGGCACATCCTGTGCCGCAGAAGGACCGCCGGAGAAAGTCTTCCCGGCACGGTCGTAAAGGGATTTCAGGTTGTCAATCCCTTCGTACATCTCAGTAGAGACACGTACGCGCCACCACGGGCTGGTAAGGAGGTAAGCCTCCTTAGGTGCTCGTGCAGAGTTGTTCACACAACATGGGCACGAGTCTCCCCAAGAGAGGCAGGGTAATCCTTTCTCCCTTGACAGACGATGCAGCTTGTAGCGTGCACCTGTCGGGGTTCGCTTTTCAAACTTATCACGAGCTTTGATAAGTTTGTCGTTCCAAGCGTCATGACCTACATCCTCGAGGTTATGGATGTAGGCGTTCCACGCCTGAAGTAGTGAGGGACCATCACGTTTGTGATTCCCACTGTACCATCGATGTCTGAAGAAAGCATCGATGAAGAACTCATGTTCAGCGCGATAGTCTTTCGCGCTGGGGTCAAGGTGATGGATCCTTGACGAATCGAACAATCGTGTTCGATAACGATCACTCGTCGTCGCCGACAAGTGATCCATGACGGATTTAGGAGGCATCCATGCCTTCTTTTCTGGAGCGAGACGCAACACATTGCGGTCCCGCTCTTCCTGCGACGTGCCGACAGAAGTACTGGCACCTCGCTGTGAAGTGGTGTCCATAGGAGAACCGACACCACTATTAGCGCCCGAGTCTCGCGACCTCGAGCGCCTTCGCTTCGGCGATGGTTCATCTGATTCATCAGATGAACCAAAGATGCTGCGGCGCAAAGCATCGTCCATGCCACGCTTGGCAGGCGGCTTGGATTCAATTGCCGTCGATACGGATCCGTCATCCGTATCAGGAGAGTACGAGACACCGAGCTCGTACTCTGTGAAGACACGAGTGTCTTCATGACCAGCGCCTGCATCACCAGGTGATACAGGCTGAGTCGATTCAGCAACCGATGGGACATCAGTTGCTGTAGTTTCTGCTTCGGCGTCCGCACAGAGACGTGCAGACGCGCTCTCGGCGGCCTTGCTCGCGCATCGCATGGGCTTGTTTACCATGCGATGAGATGTTGGAAAGTGGACGCGGACCAACAAGTGCAAACCCCGTCCCAAATGATTTGGGACGAGTATCCATTTAGTCAATCAGTCACTAAAGTGACTGATGGTTAAGGGGGGGTGATGTAACGGGGTGAATCGTTACATAACAATTTATAAGAAATTGTTAATAGAATATAACTATAAGAGTTATATTCTCAGAATATTGTCATAAGGACAATATTCGGTAGCACTTCAAGTAGTTCCTAATTGGTTGATATAGGCCATTATATCAACCAACGAAGACTGCCACGACAGACGCACGCAATGAGTGGTGAGCAGATAACTGATTTACACATTTGTATTTAGACATAGTTAGATGAAGATAAATAGTGATTTATTGCAGACATTAACTATTATAAATACAGTTCTACTTTTACTCTAACCGAGTACTCGCTTCTTCTTACCGTCTTCCTCTGCACGTACGAGTGTACGTGAAGTTACGAGGCACCGCCTTATTCTGTTATCAGAATAAGTAGCTTGTACTGTCACCAGTACAAGCTTCAGGGTGCCCCGTTACAGACTACGAAGTGCTACCAGGTGTAACGGGGCACCCTGAAGCTTGTACTGGTGACAGTACAAGCTACTTATTCTGATGACAGAATAAGGCGGTGCCTCGTAACTTCACGTACACTCGTACGTGCAGAGGAAGACGGTAAGAAGAAGCGAGTACTTGGTTAGAGTAAAAAGTAGAACTGTATTTATAATAGTTAATGTCTGCAATAAATCACTATTTATCTTCATCTAATTATGTCTGAATACAAATGTGTAAATCAGTTATCTGCTCACCACTCATTGCGTGCGTCTGTCGTGGCGCGTCTTCGTTGGTTGATATAATGGCCTATATCAACCAATTAGGAACTACTCGTAAGTGCTACAGAATAGTTGTCCTTATGACAATATTCTGAGAATAAAACTCTTATAGGTACATTCTATTAACAGTTTCTGATAAATTGTTATGCAACGGTTCACCCTGTTACATATTTATCCCGCCCGTAAGGCTTAGCACTAATTTCAGCTACTGGAAGTCTACAATGTCCACACATCTTAACCTTTTACATATGGCACAAGAAGAATCGAATTTAACTGGTAAGCCTATCAGCTATTTGTTAAGACGTTTGACGATATTTGCAGTACGAAAGAGCTATATTTAAAGTACGGAAAAGCCTCGCCCTTGACAGAATGAATGATTATTAGACATCCTAGGAAACGCGACGGAAAGGAGATCTGTACTATGTACATGATCAGGTTATCAAAAAGTGGATATAGATCGACAAAGTGAACCATACAGTCACTAACTTTAAAAAGTGGTAAAATAGAAACCAAAAAGAACAATATTTTGTATTCAATCAAGATTTTGCTAGTGGCTGTGGACGTGCTTGGAAAAAAGAACTCCGGACTTTGAGAGGAGTGCCGAAAGATGAAGGCCGAATCACTCGGACGAAGCAACACAAAAACCAACTCAATAAAGGGGCTGGTGTGCTTGTTTGGACGACCCCATTGTTCTTATGCATTCACACACCATCGAATGCAGCAATCGTTGAACTCCTTCCCGCCAGAAAACTGAATAGAACAGAGATTCGTTGCATAATCCTGGTACTTTGTCTTGGTTACATGCTCGGTCTGACACGCCTTGACATTTGCGCAATTCAGCGGCGTGCATTTGCGGTTGCAGCACGGCTTTGGATCTAGGTCGCCCTCGCAGCTATGGAAGATCGGATAGAACCTTACATCACTGACAGCGAAGCACTGTTCCACACTGTTACAAACAGTATATATATTCCGTGTGAACTGACTGGCCACAGGAAAAATCACGACGGAGGCCATGACGTAGACCAATATCCCCTTGATGTTCATGGGAGTGGGCGATTCAGGTTAGGATGGCTTGAAATGCTAGACTGAACACTGTTTGGCAAAAAGCAGAATGAAAGTTGTGTTGAACAAGCTCGATGTTTGTTGTTATTCTGAAGCCCAGAAAATTTAAGTACTGAACAGCTATGTATTTGGATGGGTAAGAGGGGGAGTCGGGGGGAGGAATCTGGATCGACATCCGAGATTGTGAGAGGTACCTGGAACGACAGCCGTGATTGCGTGAGATATGTGGAAAGACAGCCGTGATTGAGTGAGGTACCTGGAACGACAGCCGCGATTGCGTGAAATTCTCAGATCGACATCCGAGTTGGTGAGAGGGTTCTGGAACAATAGCTTTGATTGCGAGAGGTGCCTGTTTCGACACCCGAGATTAATTTACGTACCGAAATCAACGTCTAAGGTTGAAGGAGATATCCGGAACGATAGCCGTGATTGCGTGAAGTATCTGGCTCGACACCTCAAATTGCGTGGGGTGCCTGGTTCGATAGCCGTGACTGCGTGATGCTCTCAGATCGGCATCCGTGATTGTGAGAGGTACCTGGAACGACAGCTGTGATTGCGTGAAGTACCTGGCTCGACACCTCAAATTTCGTGAGGTACCTGGAACGACAGCCGTGCTTGCGTGATGTTCTCACGTCGACATCCGAGATTGTGAGGAACCTGGAGCGACAGCCGTGATTGCGTGAGATACATGGAAAGACAGCGGTGATTGAGTGAGGTACCTGGAACGATAGCCGAGCTTGCGTGATGTTCTCAGATCGGCATCCAAGATTGTAAGAGGCATCTGGAACGACACCCGTGATTGCGTGAGGTACCTGAAACGACACCTCAGATTGCGTGAGGTGCCTGGTTCGATAGCCGTGACTGCGTGATGCTCTCAGATCGGCATCCGTGATTGTGAGAGGTACCTGGAACGACAGCTGTGATTGCGTGAAGTACCTGGCTCGACACCTCAAATTTCGTGAGGTACCTGGAACGACAGCCGTGCTTGCGTGATGTTCTCATGTCGACATCCGAGATTGTGAGGAACCTGGAGCGACAGCCGTGATTGCGTGAGATACATGGAAAGACAGCGGTGATTGAGTGAGGTACCTGGAACGATAGCCGAGCTTGCGTGATGTTCTCAGATCGGCATCCAAGATTGTAAGAGGCATCTGGAACGACACCCGTGATTGCGTGAGGTACCTGAAACGACACCTCAGATTGCGTGAGGTACCTGAAACGACACCTCAGATTCGTGAGAAACCTTGATCAACATTTAATAGGTAGGAGGTACCTGTAACGACAGCCGTGAATCAGTGAGGTAGCTGATTCGACACTTTAGACTACGTGAGGGACCTAGGTCGATACATAGATTCGGAATTTGGTTTTTGGTTATCAAAGATAGGGATCACTTTAACTACCTTCTTCTGAACCTCCATAGTTCGTATTGGAGACACTGCTTGCAGGTGCTATCGTTGATCTGATTTAGATCGTTAAGCCCGTATTTGAGTTTTACTTCCACCAGAAAGCAGTACAGAACACCGCTAGTAGTAAAACCAAGGTTTAGTAAAGGGTCTTAAAGCGTCAGGGTTGTCCATTATGTCTGAATACGAGGTAGCACAAACGTTTGATTTATAACTTGGTAGAACTGACGCTGGAGCAACAGGCTCAGCATTGTAAGTTGCACTACCTAAAGGGAAGTCTGGAAGGCGTTTTATAATGTAGAGGATACAGCAAGGAAGACAAGACCAAAGACGAGGACTGTCTATGCAACATTATCTGTTTAGCAAGTATGCCATGTAACGAGGTAGTCTGTTACATAAAATTGACACAAAACGGAAGCAATGGGAATTTTTTTTAGAATGACCTTATTCTACCGATCTTATCCGAGACGGATAATATTCATGTGCTGCTCCAAGATTGGTTGATATAAGACATACCACCCATAGATTACCACCAATCGCTGCTAGACGCGCGCAACAAGTAGTGAGCAGGTTGTCGTCATACGACGACGTAGTTTAATGTAGTTAGATGAAGATTCAAGTTATATTGATAGCTTATGTAATGGGGCACCCTGAAGCTTGTACTGGTGACAGTACAAGCTACTTATTCTGATGACAGAATAAGGCGGTGCCTCGTAACTTCACGTACACTCGTACGTGCAGAGGAAGACGGTAAGAAGAAGCGAGTACTTGGTTAGAGTAAAAAGTAGAACTGTATTTATAATAGTTAATGTCTGCAATAAATCACTATTTATCTTCATCTAACTATGTCTAAATACAAATGTGTAAATCAACTATCTGCTCACCACTCATTGCGTGCGTCTGTCGTGGCGCGTCTTCGTTGGTTGATATAATGGCCTATATCAACCAATTAGGAACTACTTGTAAGTGCAACAGAATATTTGTCCTTATGACAATATTCTGAGAATATAACTCTTATAGTTATATTCTATTAACAATTTCTTATAAATTGTTATGTAACGATTCACCCCGTTACATCACCCCCCCCTTAACCATCAGTCACTTTAGTGACTGATTGACTAAATGGATACTCGTCCCAAATCATTTGGGACAGGGTTTGCACTTGTTGGTCCGCGTCCACTTTCCAACATCTCATCGCATGGTTAACAAGCCCATGCGATGCGCGAGCAAGGCCGCCGAGAGCGCGTCCGCTCGTCTCTGTACGGACGCCGAAGCAGAAACAACAGCAACTGATGTCCCATCGGTTGCTGAAGCGACCCAGCCTGTGTCACTTGGTGACGCAGGCGCTGGTCATGAAGACACTCGTGTCTTCACAGAGTACGAGCTCGGTGTCTCGTACTCTCCTGATACGGATGACGGATCCGTATCAACGGCAATTGAATCTAAGCCGCCTGCCAAGCGTGGCATGGACGATGCTTTGCGCCGCAGCATCTTTGGTTCATCTGATGAATCAGATGAACCATCGCCGAAGCGAAGGCGCTCGAGGTCGCGAGACTCGGGCGCTAATAGTGGTGTCGGTTCTCCAATGGACACCACTTCACAGCGAGGTGCCAGTACTTCTGTCGGCACGTCGCAGGAAGAGCGGGACCGCAATGTGTTGCGTCTCGCTCCAGAAAAGAAGGCATGGATGCCTCCGAAATCCGTCATGGATCACTTGTCGGCGACGACGAGTGATCGTTATCGAACACGATTGTTCGATTCGTCGAGGATTCATCACCTTGACCCCAGCGCGAAAGACTATCGCGCTGAACATGAGTTCTTCATCGATGCTTTCTTCAGACATCGATGGTACAGTGGGAATCACAAACGTGATGGTCCCTCACTACTTTAGGCGTGGAACGCCTACATCCATAACCTCGAGGATGTAGGTCGTGACGCTTGGAACGACAAACTTATCAAAGCTCGTGATAAGTTTGAAAAGCGAACCCCGACAGGTGCACGCTACAAGCTGCATCGTCTGTCAAGGGAGAAAGGATTACCCTGCCTTTCTTGGGGAGACTCGTGCCCATGTTGTGTGAACAACTCTGCACGAGCACCTAAGGAGGCTTACCTCCTTACCAGCCCGTGGTGGTGCGTACGTATCTCTACTGAGATGTACGAAGGGATTGACAACCTGAAATCCCTTTACGACCGTGCCGGGAAGACATTCTCCGGCGGTCCTTCTGCGGCACAGGATGTGCCGCGTCGTACTGCTCAACCAGACCCAGTACGTCAACCATCAATTGGGAGCGGGGCTCCCAAGAATCCCAGGACGGGGGATAGCCGCGCCACCGGACGAGGTAACTCGTCCGACGTCCGTTCACGTCGCGGTGGTTCAACAGCTGCTCAACTAGATAGCGCTGGCCACCGCGAGAGTCCTCTAATGGAGGTGGAGGAGGAGGAAAGACGCTCTCCACACAATCGTGGGGAAGCGTGTGTTCCCGAGAGCTTCTTTGATCGCGTAACGCAAGGGTTACACGGCGATCTCGAGCATGAGCGGAATAGGCGTCTCCAAATGGCGGACACTGCCTCGAAGCATCGAGCTGAGTTTGCCTTCGCTCAGCTCGAGAACGAGAGATCTCTGACATCTATTCGTGACGAGCTAAGGGTAGCTCGTGGGATTGTTGATCGGTCTCGGGATGAGATAGCTGCTCTTCAGACCCTTGTTGATGCCTAACATCGGGAGCACAAGGCTCTCTGCGAGATGCTTGAGCGCAAGGGCGTTCTTCATCGGAAGAAGCAGCGTACTGATGGTACGGCTTAAGCCGACCAACGTAAAACGTGGGATGCGTTCGCATCTTACGTGGTAACTCGATCGTGTATGCATTGCCTAGGCGGTGCAATACACGAAAAGGGCCAATGTACTTGGGTAGTAGTTTACTGCTACCCAAGTTAGTCACTACATGCTTTGGTAGATTAACCGTAGACAGTAGGACTAAGTCACCTTTATTAAATAAAAGAGTGTTTGCCCTTCAATTCTTGTCTGCGTTTTGCTTTTGCTTATCTACCGCTTCGGCGATGGAGTCTTGCACAAAACGGACTACCGTTTCAGGAGCCAGTATGAATTCATCTGATGACTCGTTAGCGTCAGTGCGCTGTGAGTGCACTGCAGCAACATCAACCTTTTCTTCAGTGAGGGCTTCCGCACTCTCACTGGCATCATCTTCTTCGATGTCGATGTTATCGATATCGGCATCAAACGCAATGACCTCATCGTCAGAGCATTATGAGCGTGAACCAAATCGGTTTTTGCTCGCGCGAGTCCCTCCCCCCCTTAAACCAGAGTTACACTCGAGTAAGGTGGGTACACGCGGATGGCGCAAGCCATTCACGTAAAACGGTGTATGTGTCGTGGACGCATGCACCGACTTGTTAATGGCAAACTCTACCATTGGCAAAAACTCACTCCAACTCTTAAAGGAGTGTACGTATCCTTAAAGTATCTCTTCGAGGACACGATTGGCACGTTTCGTCTGACCATCTGACTCTGGATGATCAGATGTCGACATCTTCAAGCGCGTTCCGAGTGATTTGAACACGGAACGCCAGAAATCAGCAGTGAATCTTGGATCTCTGTTTGATACGAGTTCACGGGGCAACCCATGAAGTTGGAAGATGGTGTCGATAAAGACACAAGCACAGCCACTTGCCGTGATTGACTCTGGTACAGCCACAGGGTGTACCATTTTGCTGAATCTGTCAACAAACACGAGAATACCCGTATTCCAGCGTGCGTCTTTGGGTAACCCGAAGACGAAATCCATTGAGATGGATTCCCAGCACTCAGCCGGAACCGGTAGAGGCTGTAAAGGTGCACGCAGCGAAGGACTTGACTGCACTCGTTGGCAGACTTCGCATGCGCGAACACACTTTCGCACAAACTGATACTGGCGGGGCCAGTAAAAGTCTCGACTTACAATGAGATTTGTTTTCTCACAACCACGATGTCCTCCTATAGGAGCATCGTGATACTCGACATAATCCGCAAACGCATATCAGTATCATCTGGAATGACAACACGTGGTGTGCCACCAGAAACGGCTGTATAATACAATAACCCGTTTCGAGTAGTGCATCGATCTGATGCAGATCGATACGCAGGCGACAATCGTTTCAACAATTCTCGAGATGGTTGGGAGATATGTGTCAACAACTTCACAATCTCACCATCTTGGGCGTATGCCCGCCTCACATCATCATACAACGTTGTAGATGGGACTGAGGACGTCATAACCGCAACAGTGACTGTCCCACTGTTGGGTTTCGCGACTGTTTCAAAGTCGGGACGACGTGAGAGTGCATCAGCAACGACATTAAGTCGTCCTGGTTTGTACTCGACCGTAAAGTTGTATTCTGCACAGAATGACAACCACCGCGCCATTCGTTGTGAAAGGTGCGGCCTGTTCACTGCCGTGCGTAATGACGCATGGTCAGTGTAAACAACGAAGGGTCTATCTCCTATAGATAGACTCTGAACTTCGCGAGTGCATACTTCATGGCAAGGAGTTCCTTGTCATGCACTGGATAGTTCCGCTCAGCTGGTTGCAGCTGACGCGACTGATAGCAGACGACGCGTTCAACGCCTTCAAGATCGTACTGCATAAATGCACAGCCGATTGCGAAATCGCTGGCATCACAGACCACATGAAATGGCCTGTCCTGATCGGCTATTGCTAGGACTGGGGATTGTATCAAGCTCTGCTTGATACCCTCAAAGGAGCGTTGACATTCAGCGTTCCATAACCACCTCTCGTTCTTTTTCAACAAACGAGAGAGGTGCACAGTCATCTCGGCGTAATTGCGTGAATACTTATGCAAATACGCCGCTAGCCCAAGGAATTTTCGAAGACCTTTGACATCTCCCGGCACAGGCCAGTCGGTGATCGCCTTGATCTTTCGGGATCAGGACGTACACCGTTCTTACCAACGATGCACCCAAGAAGTGGTATTTTGCTTGATGCAAATATACACTTCTTGAGGTTAGCATACAATAAATGCTTTCGCATGATTGTAAGAACTTGTCGGACGTGGTACCTGTGAACCTCAACGTCCGACTTTCCATCCATAGCTCGACTATGGATGAATACGTCATCGAAATAACTCGGCGCGAATTCTCGTACTGGCCTCAACAGATGTGATACACATCTGTTGAACGTGGCAGGGGCATTACTGAGCCCTCGTGGCATTACTAGCCATTCTCAGAGCATGCGCTAGGCGTGCTAACTGCGGTATAGGGTATATCCCGTTCCCGCATAAGGATTTGATAGAAGCCATCCATCAAATCCATGGACGAAAAGATGGTACTCTTTGACATACCATCAATGATTACGTCCTTCCTCGGTATCGGCGTCTGAGCCGGTACCGTTGCAGCATTCAACTTGTTGAACGCGTGTACTATCCGCCACCCTCCTGTTCCTTTTTCGCACACAGAAGGTCGGAGAGCTATGTGGGGAAGTTGATTCCCTCACATGGCCCGCAGCTAAACGATCGGCAAAGAACTTGTCGATCGCAAGTACTTGTTCACGAGGCAGTGGCCACTGCTTCATGACACAGTACTTCGAGCCTGGTTTAAGCTCGACTTCGTGTCGAGTACCTTTATCCTTCGGTAATTCGCACGGAACAGTTTCAGGGAATACATCCTTGAATTCAACCAAATCTTCATAGAGAGGATTTGTCTTGAGCGATTCCCATGATTGGGAGTCATATCGCTCAATTCGTGTCTTTTCATCCAGGACACTCTCGTCCATAGATGAACTACTGAGAACTCTCTCGTTCTCAGTAAACACTGTTGCTGACCTTATGTCGGTTACACACTCGTCGTCAGCGACGAGTACGCAGATCTGCTTGACTTTGCCACTACGCAGATCACGCAAGAACCATTTATGTTCGAGCATTGGCAACTGAGTGATCTCCGAAGTTAACTTCGGAGATGTAACGATTCACCCCTTTACAGCTTATCTGTACTAAACACAGTTCTCTTTTTACCTTTACTTGACCGAGTCGTTCAAGTAATTTAGCTTCCACTGCATGTACTAACTAGTGTAAGTGAAGTTTCGTGGCACCCAAATGAAGGGTGCCCCGTTACACCTGGTAGCACTTTGTAGTCCGTCCAACGACTGCTTAGTGTCCGTCCAACATGAACATGTTACACGTGCTGTAACGGGGTGAATCGTTTCATAACAATTTATAAGAAATTGTTAATAGAATATAACTGGAACAGTTCTATTCTCAGAATATTGACATAAGGACAAATATTCTGCAGCACTTACGAGTAGTTCCTAATTGGTTGATATAGGCCATTATGTCAACCAACGAAGACGCGCCACGACAGACGCACGCAATGAGTGGTGAGCAGATAATTGATTTACACATTTGTATTCAGACATAGTTAGATGAAGATAAATAGTGATTTATTGCAGACTTTAACTATGATAAATACAGTTCTACTTTTTACTTTAACCAAGTACTCGCTTCTTCTTACCGTCTTCCTCTGCACGTACGAGTGTACGTGAAGTTACGAGGCACCGCCTTATTCTGTCATCAGAATAAGTAGCTTGTACAGTCACCAGTACAAGCTTCAGGGTGCCCCGTTACACCTGGTAGCACTTCGTAGTCCGTCCGAGGACCATGTTCACATCTAACATGAATATGTTGGATGATGAAGATGACCAAAGCTTTCACGCTACGCGTGACGGTTATCCAATTTGAGCGGTGTTGAATGGGGTGCGGTCGAACGGATGGGTTCGACCATGGGCATCCATGCTGTTAGCGTCATGCTAGAGGCTCTCAACAGAGATGCCCAACATGCTACTATCGCCAAGTTCATTCAAAATGAACTTGACGCAGAACGCGAGAAAGTAGCCTTGCTTCACCAACAAGGTTCTCAACAACCAGAGTTGTTGAGAGAACAGGGTGCTCAACAGTTTGAACTGTTGAGACAGCAGCAGGCTGCTGCTGGCGGGTCGATGCACTCGCGTCGACCCGAGACTTTATAGATTGACATCTCTAAGTATAGGGGAGTCGAAGAGGACTCCCTCTTGAGATGGTTCGTCGAATTGGATGACGCCATAAGGGCGCGTCGCATCGACGACGGGGATATGCAAGTTGTATTTGACCAGGCAATCTGGCAGGACGTGCCAAGACTTGGGCATTGGGGCTCAAGTTGCACGACCCATATGCGTTTGGGTCGTTGGAAGTCTTCAAGTCGCGGCTCAGACAAACGTTTGAACCGCCTAGAGCTGAGTTCAGAGCTCGAACCGAACTCTTGAAGCTCAAGCAGGGTAAGCATGATGTGCACGCGACGCTCAACATATACGACATCTTACGAGTTGTATAAGTTCCAATCCAGGTGGATGAACACACGTTGGTTTCGGTGTTCATGCAGGGTCTTGCGGATGGTCCCGTCAAGACTCACCTGTTCCGGCTTGAACTAGATTCACTATAACAAGCCATTTCCATTGCGGAGCAGGAAGACTTCAGTCTGAGACAGGCTCGCGCCAGCTCGACATCATATCGTCAACCGAGACGATATGACAACGGAGGTCCAGAGCCAATGGAACTCTGTTATGTAGAGAGCGAGAAGGCTCGCTCTACAGGCTACAAGAAGTTGCAGAGATGCAACAGATGTCAAAAGACAGGACACTACGCTCACGAGTGTAGTGCCCCTCGTCCAGTGTCTCGCGACACTGGGCGTAGTGACCGTCCACCCATGAGAAAGGGGCAGGGACGAGGGTCCGCGGTTGGTGCAAAGACGCAACAACGGGATGTACCGTCAAAAAACGGACAGGATCAGTAGGTGCGGAGCACCCTACTGGCCTAGCAACGTCAAGAGAATTTGTAGGCCTCTTGATGAAGGTTGCTCCCAACACAAATGTTGTACGTTGCTGCTGTAGATAATGAGATCTCACTCATTACCTTGAAACTCGAAGTGACGAATAAGTTGTCCCTTCGAGCTCTAGTCGATTGTGGGGCGTCCAACAATTTTGTGCAACGCCAATCGCTAGAAGATGATCATTTTAAGTTCAGTGAATGTGACACACCTCCTACGAGGATGACGGTATGTCTTGCGACAGATGCACTTATAACCGTCATGAAGCGTATAGTGAAGATTCAATATATGCTAGAAGATACCCAATATGACGATGACTTTATCGTATTGGATTTGGATGACAAATTTGATGTCATCCTTGGAATACCGTGGCTCAGAAGGTACGAACCACGGGTAAACTCGCATCATCGGACAGTAACGATGCCTGCCGCTTGTTCATCAGATGGCCATCTGATGAACGTTTCGGAGCGTCCACAAGCGTGTGGATGTACTACGAGTGAGTGCGATGGCCGCACTTGTGGTACGGTCGTTAGTACGACTGCACAAAACCTTAGTGTAACAAACAGTTACACTTCGGAGCAAAGTTCCGGCGGCTGTGAGGAAACACAGGCTGCGCCGAAGGTCCACCACTCGAATAAGTCGAGTGAACGGGACAAAGGTGTACCCCTAGCGGGGAACATCTAGAAGAGAAACAATCGATCGCTCAGGTTAATTGAAACGATAATCCTAGATCGACTGGATCTAGGATTATCGTTTCGCTTAACCTGAGCGATCGATTCTTGGAGGATCTCGCTGTGGTTGCGCAACCCCAGCTAGAGGAAGTTAAGGGAATAAGTCCTGATATTACAGATACGGCGGAAATAAGTTCCCCGAAACCCGCGGGAATAAGTCCCCGGGAAGCCGAAGGACTAAGTCCTTCGAAGCCTGAGGGAATAAGTCCCCAGGAAATGACAGAGACATTAAATGTCATAGTCAATGACGGATCAAGCGTAGGCGCTTATACACTTGATCTGATTGCGCCTCCGAAGTTGACTTCGGAGATCAATCAGTTGCTAAAAGGTTCTTGCGTGATCTGCGTAGTGGCAAAGTCAAGCAGATCTGCGTACTCGTCGCTGACGAAGAGTGTGTAGCCGACATAAGGTCAGCAACAGTTTTTACTGAGAACGAGAGAGTTCTCAGTAGTTCATCTATGGACGAGAGTGTCCTAGATGAAAAGACACGAATTGAGCGATATGACTCCCAATCGTGGGAATCGCTCAAGACAAATCCTCTCTATGAAGATTTGGTTGAATTCAAGGATGTATTCCCTGAAACTGTTCCGTGCGAATTACCGAAGGATAAAGGTATTCGACACGAGGTCGAGCTTAAATCAGGCTCGAAGTACTGTGTCATGAAGCAGTGGCCACTGCCTCGTGAACAAGTATTTGCGATCGACAAGTTCTTTGCCGATCGTTTAGCTGCGGGCCATGTGAGGGAATCAACTTCCCCACATAGCTCTCCGACCTTCTGTGTGCGAAAAAGGAACAGGAGGGTGGCGGATAGTGCACGCGTTCAACAAATTGAACGCTGCAACCGTACCGGCTCAGACGCCGATACCGAGGAAGGACGTAATCATTGATGGTATGTCAAAGAGCACCATCTTTTCGTCCATGGATTTGATGGATGGCTTCTATCAAATCCTTATGCGGGAACGGGATATACCCTATACCGCAGTTAGCACGCCTAGCGCATGCTCTGGGAATGGCTAGTAATGCCACAAGGGCTCAGTAATGCCCCTGCCACGTTCAACAGATGTGTATCACATCTGTTGAGGCCAGTACGAGAATTCGCGCCGAGTTATTTCGATGACGTATTCATCCATAGTCGAGCTATGGATGGAAAGTCGGACGTTGAGGTTCACAGGTACCACGTCCGACAAGTTCTTACAATCATGCGAAAGCATTTATTGTATGCTAACCTCAAGAAGTGTATATTTGCATCAAGCAAAATACCACTTCTTGGGTGCATCGTTGGTGAGAACGGTGTACGTCCTGATCCCGAAAGATCAAGGCGATCACCGACTGGCCTGTGCCGGGAGATGTCAAAGGTCTTCGAAAATTCCTTGGGCTAGCGGCGTATTTGCATAAGTATTCACGCAATTACGCCGAGATGACTGTGCACCTCTCTCGTTTGTTGAAAAAGAACGAGAGGTGGTTATGGAACGCTGAATGTCAACGCTCCTTTGAGGGTATCAAGCAGAGCTTGATACACTACCCAGTCCTAGCAATAGCCGATCAGGACAGGCCATTTCATGTGGTCTGTGATGCCAGCGATTTCGCAATCGGCTGTGCATTAATGCAGTACGATCTTGAAGGCGTTGAACGCGTCGTCTGCTATCAGTCGCGTCAGCTGCAACCAGCTGAGCGGAACTATCCAGTGCATGACAAGAAACCCCTTGCCATGAAGTATGCACTCGCGAAGTTCAGAGTCTATCTATAGGAGATAGACCCTTCGTTGTTTACACTGACCATGCGTCATTACACACGGCAGTGAACAGGCCGCACCTTTCACAACGAATGGCGCGGTGGTTGTCATTCTTTGCAGAATACAACTTTACAGTCGAGTACAAACCAGGACGACTTAATGTCGTCGCTGATGCACTCTCACGTCGTCCCGACTTTGAAACAGTCGCGAAACCCAACAGTGGGACAGTCACTGTTGCGGTTATGACGTCCTCAGTCCCATCTACAACGTTGTATGATGATGTGAGGCGGGCATACGCCCAAGATGGTGAGATTGTGAAGTTGTTGACACATATCTCCCAACCATCTCGAGAATTGTTGAAACGATTGTCGCCTGCGTATCGATCTGCATCAGATCGATGCACTACTCGAAACGGGTTATTGTATTATACAGCCGTTTCTAGTGACACACCACGTGTTGTCATTCCAGATGATACTGATCTGCGTTTGCGGATCATGTTCGAGTATCACGATGCTCCTAAAGGAGGACATCGTGGCCGGGAGAAAACAAATCTCACGGTGAGTCGAGGCTTTTACTGGCCCCGCCAGTATCAGTTTGTGCGAAAGTATGTTCGCGCATGCGAAGTCTGCCAACGAATCAAGTCAAGTCCTTCACTGCGTGCACCTTTACAGCCTCTACCGGTTCCGGCTGAGTGCTGGGAATCCATCTCAATGGATTTCGTCTTCGAGTTACCCAAAGACGCACGCGGGAATACGGGCATTCTCGTATTTGTTGACAGATTCAGCAAAATGGTACACATATTGGCTGTACCAGAGACAATCACGGCAAGTGGCTGTGCTTGTGTCTTTATCGACACCATCTTCCGACTTCATGGGTTGCCCCGTGAACTCGTATCAGACAGAGATCCACGCTCCACTGCTGATTTCTGGCGTTCCGTGTTCAAATCACTCGGAACGCGCTTGAAGATGTCGACATCTGATCATCCAGAGTCAGATGGTCAGACGAAACGTGCCAATCGTGTACTTGAAGAGATACTTCGAGGATACGTACACTCCTTTAAGAGTTGGAGTGAGTTTTTGCCAATGGTAGAGTTTGCCATTAACAACTCGGTGCATGCGTCCACGACACATACACCGTTTTACGTGAATGGCTTGCGCCATCCGCGTGTACCCACCTTACTCGAGTGTAACTCTGGTTTAAGGGGGGGAGGGACTCGCGCGAGCAAAAACCGATTTGGTTCACGCTCATCACGCTCTGACGATGAGGTCATTGCATTTGATGCCGATATCGACAACATCGGTATCGAAGAAGATGATGCCAGTGAGAGTGCGGAAGCCCTCACTGAAGAAAAGGTTGATGTTGCTGCAGTGCACTCACAGCGCACTGAAGCTAACGAGTCATCAGATGAGTTCATACTGGCTCGTGGAACGGTAGTCCGTTTTGCGCAAGATTCCATTGCCGAAGCGGTGGATACGAAAAAGCAAAAAGCAGACAATAATTGAAGGGCAAACACTCTTTTATTTAATAAAGGTGACTTAGTCCTACTGTCTACGGTTAATCTACCAAAGCACGTAGTGACTAACTTGGGTAGCAGTAAACTTCTACCCAAGTACATCGGCCCATTTCGTGTATTGCACCGCCTGGGCAATGCATACACGATCGAGTTGCCACGTAAGATGCGAACGCATCCCACGTTTTACGTTGGTCGGCTTAAGCCGTACCATCAGTACGCTGCTTCTTCCGATGAAGAACGCCCTTGCGCTCAAGCATCTCGCAGAGAGCCTTGTGCTCCCGATGTTAGGCATCAACAAGGGTCTGAAGAGCAGCTATCTCATCCCGAGACCAGTCAACATCCCCACGAGCTACCCTTAGCTCGTTACGAATAGATATCAGAGATCTCTCGTTCTCAAGCTAAGCAAAAGCAAACTCAGCTCGATGCTTCGAGGCAGTGTCCGCCATTTGGAGACGCCTATTCCGCTCATGCTCGAGATCGCCGTGTAACCCTTGCGTTACGCGATCAAAGAAGCTCTCGGGAACACACGCTTCCCCACGATTGTGTGGAGAGCGTCTTTCCTCCTCCTCCACCTCCATTAGAGGACTCTCGCGGTGGCCAGCGCTATCTAGTTGAGCAGCTGTTGAACCACCGCGACGTGAACGGACGTCGGACGAGTTATCTCGTCCGGTGGCGCGGCTATCCCCCGTCCTGGGATTCTTGGGAGCCCCGCTCCCAATTGATGGTTGACGTACTGGGTCTGGTTGAGTAGTACGACGCGGCACATCCTGTGCCGCAGAAGGACCGCCGGAGAATGTCTTCCTGGCACGGTCGTAAAGGGATTTTAAGTTGTCAATCCCTTCGTACATCTCAATAGAGATACGTACTCGCCACCACGGGCTATTAGGAAGGTAAGCCTCCTTAGGTGCTCGTGCAGAGCTGTTTTCACATAACATGGGCACGGGTCTCCCCAAGAGAGGCAGGGTAATCCTTTCTCCCTTGACAGACGTTGCAGCTTGTAGCGTGCACCTGTCGGGGTTCGCTTTTCAAACTTATCACGAGCTTTGATAGGTTTGTCGTTCCAAGCGTCACGACCTACATCCTCGAGGTTAGGCGTTCCACGCTTGAAGCAGTGAGGGACCATCACGTTTGTGATTCCCACTGTACCATCGGTGTCTGAAGAAAGCATCGATGAAGAATTCATTTTCAGCGCGATAGTTTTTCGCGCTGGGGTCAAGGTGATGGATCCTTGACGAGTCAAAAAACCGTGTTCGATAACGATCACTCGTCGTCGCCGACAAGTGATCCATGACTGATTTAGGAGGCATCCATGCCTTCTTTTCAGGAGCGGGACTCAGCACATTGCGGTCCCGCTCTTCCTGCGACGTGCCGACAGAAGTACTGGCACCTTGCTGTGAAGTGGTGTCCGTAGGAGAACCGACACCACTGTTAGCGCCCGAGTCTCGCGACCTCGAGCGCCTTCGCTTCGGCGATGGTTCATCTGATTCATCAGATGAACCAAAGATGCTGCGGCGCAAAGCATCGTCCATGTCACGCTTGGCAGGCGGCTTGGATTCGATCGCCGTCGATACGGATCCGTCTTCCATATCAGGAGAGTACGAGACTCCGAGCTCGTACTCTGTGAAGACACGAGTGTCTTCATGACCAGCGCCTGCGTCACCAAGTGACACAGGCTGGGTCGCTTCAGCAACCGATGAGACATCAGTTGCTGTAGTTTCTGCTTCGGCGTCCGCACAGAGACGTGCGGACGCGCTCTCGGCGGCCTTGCTCGCACATCGCATGGGCTTGTTAACCATGCGATGAGATGTTGGGAAGTGGACTCGGACCAACAAGTGCAAACCATGTCCCAAATGATTCGGGACGAGTATCCATTTAGTCAATCAGTCACTAAAGTGACTGATGGTTAAGGGGGGGGTGATGTAACGGGGTGAATCGTTACATAACAATTTTTAAGAAATTGTTAATAGAATATAACTTTAAAAGCTATATTCTCAGAACGTTGTCATAAGGACAAATATTCTGCAGCACTTACGAGCTGTTCCTAATTGGTTGATATAGGCCATTATATCAACCAACGAAGACACGCCACGACAGACGCACACAATGAGTGGTGAGCAGATAACTGATTTACACATTTGTATTTAGACATAGTTAGATGAAGATAAATCGTGATTTATTGCAGACTTTAACTATTATAAATACAGTTCTACTTTTTACTCTAACCAAGTACTCGCTTCTTCTTACCGTCTTCCTCTGCACGTACGAGTGTACGTGAAGTTACGAGGCACCGACTTATTCTGTCATCAGAATAAGTAGCTTGTACAGTCACCAGTACAAGCTTCAGGGTGCCCCGTTACACGTGCAGGCTACTTCCACCTGAGTGACTTAGAAAGGGAGATAGTCTGCTGCATGAGTGTGCTTATGGGCGAACCCGCCATCAGTGGTATGTTGGAGTCTCTAAGCAGAGACCAGAAACATGCTGCTATCAACAAGGTCCAACAAGGGGGACTTGCCGTCGAACGACAGAAGATAGCCTTACTACAGCAGCAAGGCTTTCATCAGTCGATGGGAGGGCCGAAGCACATGCGTCGACCTGAAACCTTGAAGATTTGTATCTCAAGGCACAAGGGAACCGATGGAGATTCCCTTTTGAGATGGTTCGTCGAGTTAGACGATGCCATCAGGGCCCGTCACATCGAGGGTGACGAGATGCAAGTCACCTTTTCCCTGTCAAATTTGACGGGAAGAGCAAAGGCTTGGGCCTTAGGGCTCAAGCTTCACGACCCAAACGTGTTTGACTCGTTGGAGATCTTGAAATCTTGGCTCAAAGAGACGCTTAAGCCGCCGAGAGCCGAGTTCAGAACACGCTCTGCACTCTTGAGGCTAAAGCAAGGTAAGCGTGACGTGCACTCTTACGCACATCACCTGCGCTACCTTGCAAGTAGCGTTACTGTAACGGGGCACCCTGAAGCTTGTACTGGTAACAGTACAAGCTACTTATTCTGACGACAGAATAAGACAGTGTCTCGGAACTTCACGAAAACTGGTACGCGCAGAGGAAGACAGTAAGAAGAAGAGAGTACTTGGTTAAAGTAAAAAGTAGAACTGCATTTAGCATAGTTAAAGTCTGCAATAAATCACTATTTATCCCCATCTAACTATGTCTAAATGCAAATGTGTAAATCAACTATCTGCTCACCACTCATTGTGTGCGTCTGTCGTGGCGTGTCTTCGTTGGTTGATATAATGGCCTATATCAACCAATTAGGAACAGCTCGTAAGTGCTGCAGAATATTTGTCTTTATGACAACGTTCTGAGAATATAACTTTTAAAGTTATATTCTATTAACAATTTCTTAAAAATTGTTATGTAACGATTCACCCCGTTACATCACCCCCCCCTTAACCATCAGTCACTTTAGTGACTGATTGACTAAATGGATACTCGTCCCGAATCATTTGGGACATGGTTTGCACTTGTTGGTCCGAGTCCACTTCCCAACATCTCATCGCATGGTTAACAAGCCCATGCGATGTGCGAGCAAGGCCGCCGAGAGCGCGTCCGCACGTCTCTGTGCGGACGCCGAAGCAGAAACTACAGCAACTGATGTCTCATCGGTTGCTGAAGCGACCCAGCCTGTGTCACTTGGTGACGCAGGCGCTGGTCATGAAGACACTCGTGTCTTCACAGAGTACGAGCTCGGAGTCTCGTACTCTCCTGATATGGAAGACGGATCCGTATCGACGGCGATCGAATCCAAGCCGCCTGCCAAGCGTGACATGGACGATGCTTTGCGCCGCAGCATCTTTGGTTCATCTGATGAATCAGATGAACCATCGCCGAAGCGAAGGCGCTCGAGGTCGCGAGACTCGGGCGCTAACAGTGGTGTCGGTTCTCCTACGGACACCACTTCACAGCGAGGTGCCAGTACTTCTGTCGGCACGTCGCAGGAAGAGCGGGACCGCAATGTGTTGCGTCTCGCTCCCAAGAAGAAGGCACGGATGCCTCCTAAATCCGTCATGGATCACTTGTCGGCGACGACGAGTGATCGTTATCGAACACGGTTTTTTGACTCGTCAAGGATCCATCACCTTGACCCCAGCGCGAAAAACTATCGCGCTGAAAATGAATTCTTCATCGATGCTTTCTTTAGACACCGATGGTACAGTGGGAATCACAAACGTGATGGTCCCTCACTGCTTCAAGCGTGGAACGCCTAACCTCGAGGATGTAGGTCGTGACGCTTGGAACGACAAACCTATCAAAGCTCGTGATAAGTTTGAAAAGCGAACCCCGACAGGTGCACGCTACAAGCTGCAACGTCTGTCAAGGGAGAAAGGATTACCCTGCCTCTCTTGGGGAGACCCGTGCCCATGTTATGTGAAACAGCTCTGCACGAGCACCTAAGGAGGCTTACCTTCCTAATAGCCCGTGGTGGCGAGTACGTATCTCTATTTTTGAGATGTACGAAGGGATTGACAACTTAAAATCCCTTTACGACCGTGCCAGGAAGACATTCTCTGGCGGTCCTTCTGCGGCACAGGATGTGCCGCGTCGTACTACTCAACCAGACCCAGTACGTCAACCATCAATTGGGAGCGGGGCTCCCAAGAATCCCAGGACGGGGGATAGCCGCGCCACCGGACGAGATAACTCGTCCGACGTCCGTTCACGTCGCGGTGGTTCAACAGCTGCTCAACTAGATAGCGCTGGCCACCGCGAGAGTCCTCTAATGGAGGTGGAGGAGGAGGAAAGACGCTCTCCACACGATCATGTGGATCGGTGTGTTCCCGAGAGCTTTTTGATCGCGTAACGCAAGGGTTACGCGACGATCTCGAGCATGAGCGGAATAGGCGTCTCCAAATGGCGGACACTGCCTCGAAGCATCGAGCTGAGTTTGCCTTTGCTCAGCTCGAGAACGAGAGATCTCTGACATCTCTTCGTGACGAGCTAAGGGTAGCTCGTGGGATTGCTGATCGGTCTCGGGATGAGATAACTGCTCTTCAGACCCTTGTTGATGCCCACCATCGGGAGCACAAGGCTCTCTGCGAGATGCTTGAGCGCAAGGGCATTCTTCATCGGAAGAAGCAGCGTACTGATGGTACGGCATAAGCCGACCAACGTAAAACGTGGGATGCGTTCGCATCTTACGTGGCAACTAGATCGTGTATGCATTGCCTAGGCGGTGCAATACACGAAATGGGCCGATGTACTTGGGTAGAAGTTTACTAATACCCACGTTAGTCACTACGTGCTTTGGTAGATTAACCGTAGACAGTAGGACTAAGTCACCTTTATTAAATAAAAGAGTGTTTGCCCTTCAATTATTGTCTGCTTTTTGCTTTTTCGTATCCACCGCTTCGGCAATGGAATCTTGCGCAAAACGGACTACCGTTCCACGAGCCAGTATGAACTCATCTGATGACTCGTTAGCTTCAGTGCGCTGTGAGCGCACTGCAGCAACATTAATCTTTTCTTCAGTGAGGGCTTCCGCGCTCTCACTGGCATCATCTTCTTCGATACCGATGTTATCGATATCGGCATCAAACGCAATGACTTCTTCGTCAGAGCGTGATGAGCGTGAACCAAATCGGTTTTTGCTCGCGCGAGTCCCTCCCCCCCTTAAACCAGAGTTACACTCGAGTAAGGTGGGTACACGCGGATGGCGCAAGCCATTCACGTAAAACGGTGTATGTGTCGTGGACGCATGCACCGAGTTGTTAATGGCAAACTCTACCATTGGCAAAAACTCACTCCAACTCTTAAAGGAGTGTACGTATCCTTAAAGTATCCCTTTAAGGACACGATTAACCGTTCCGTCTGACCATCTGACTCTGGATGATCAGATGTCGACATCTTTAAGCGCGTTCCGAGTGATTTGAACACGGAACGCCAGAAATCATCAGTGGAGCGTGGATCTCTGTCTGATACGAGTTCACGGGGCAACCCATGAAGTCGGAAGATGGTGTCGATAAAGACACAAGCACAGCCACTTGCCGTGATTTACTCTGGTACAGCCAATATGTGTACCATTTTGCTGAATCTGTCAACAAACACGAGAATACCCGTATTCCCGCGCGCGTCTTCGGGTAACCCGAAGACGGAATCCATTGAGATGGACTCCCAGCACTCAGCCGGAACCGGTAGAGGCTGTAAAGGTGCACGCAGTGAAGGACTTGACTTGATTCGTTGGCAGACTTCGCATGCGCGAACACACTTTCGCACAAACTGATACTGGCGGGGCCAGTAAAAGCCTCGACTCACCGTGAGATTTGTTTTCTCCCGGCCACGATGTCCTCCTTTAGGAGCATCGTGATACTCGAACATGATCCGCAAACGCAGATCAGTATCATCTGGAATGACAACACGTGGTGTGTCACTAGAAACGGCTGTATAATACAATAACCCGTTTCGAGTAGTGCATCGATCTGATGCAGATCGATACGCAGGCGACAATCGTTTCAACAATTCTCGAGATGGTTGGGAGATATGTGTCAACAACTTCACAATCTCACCATCTTGGGCGTATGCCCGCCTCACATCATCATACAACGTTGTAGATGGGACTGAGGACGTCATAACCGCAACAGTGACTGTCTCACTGTTGGGTTTCACGACTGTTTCAAAGTCGGGACGACGTGAGAGTGCATCAGCGACGACATTAAGTCGTCCTGGTTCGTACTCGACCGTAAAGTTGTATTCTGCACAGAATGACAACCACCGCGCCATTCGTTGTGAAAGGTGCGGCCTGTTCACTGCCGTGCGTAATGACGCATGGTCAGTGTAAACAATGAAGGGTCTATCTCCTAATAGACAGACTCTGAACTTCGCGAGTGCATACTTCATGGCACGGATTTCCTTGTCATGCACTGGATAGTTCCGCTCAGCTGGTTGCAGCTGACGCGACTGATAGCAGACGACGCGTTCAACGCCTTCAAGATCGTACTGCATAAATGCACAGCCGATTGCGAAATCGCTGGCATCACAGACCACATGAAATGGCCTGTCCTGATCGGCTATTGCTAGGACTGGGTAGTGTATCAAGCTCTGCTTGATACCATCAAAGGAGCGTTGACATTCAGCGTTCCATAACCACATCTCGTTCTTTTTCAACAAACGAGAGAGGTGCACAGTCATCTCGGCGTAATTGCGTGAATGCTTGTGCAAATACGCCGCTAGCCCAAGGAATTTTCGGAGACCTTTGACATCAACCGGCACAGGCCAGTCGGTGATCGCCTTGATCTTTTCGGGATCAGGACGTACACCGTTCTTACCAACGATGCACCCAAGAAGTGGTATTTTACTTGATGCAAATGTACACTTCTTGAGGTTGGCATACAATTGATGCTTTCGCATGATTGTAAGAACCTGTCGGACGTGGTACCTGTGAACCTCAACGTCCGACTTTCCATCCATAGCTCGACTATGGATGAATACGTCATCGAAAAACTCGGCGCGAATTCTCGTACTGGCCTCAACAGATGTGATACACATCTGTTGAACGTGGCAGGGGCATTACTAAGCCCTTGTGGCATTACTAGCCATTCCCAGAGCATGCCGCTAGGCGTGCTAACTGCGGTATAGGGTATATCCCGTTCCCGCATAAGGATTTGATAGAAGCCATCCATCAAATCCATGGACGAAAAGATGGTACTCTTTGACATACCATCAATGATTACGTCCTTCCTCGGTATCGGCGTCTGAGCCGGTACCGTTGCAGCGTTCAATTTGTTGAACGCGTGCACTATCCGCCACCCTCCTGTTGCTTTTCGCATACAGAAGGTCGGAGAGCTATGTGGGAAGTTGATTCCCTCACATGGCCCGCAGCTAAACGATCGGCAAAGAACTTGTCGATCGCAAGTACTTGTTCACGAGGCAGTGGCTACTGCTTCATGACACAGTACTTCGAGCCTGGTTTAAGCTCGACCTCGTGTCGAATACCTTTATCCTTCAGTAATTCGCACGGAACAGTTTCAGGGAATACATTCTTGAATTCAACCAAATCTTCATAGAGAGGATTTGTCTTGAGCGATTCCCACGATTGGGAGTCATATCGCTCAATTCGTGTCTTTTCATCTAGGACACTCTCGTCCATAGATGAACTACTGAGAACTCTCTCTCGTTCTCAGTGAACACTTTGCTGACCTTATGTCGGTTACACACTCTTCGTCAGCGACGAGTACGCAGATCTGCTTGACTTTGCCACTACGCAGATCACGCAAGAACCTTTTATGTTCGAGCGTTGACAACTGAGTGATCTCCGAAGTCAACTTCGGAGGCGCAATCAGATCAAGTGTACAAGCGCCTACACTTGATCCGTTATTGATTATGACATTCAATGTCTCTGTCATTTCCTGGGGACTTATTCCCTCAGGCTTCGAAGGACTTAGTCCTTCGGCTTCCCGGGGACTTATTCCCGCGGGTTTCGGGGAACTTATTTCCGCCGTATCTGTAATATCAGGACTTATTACCTTAACTTCCTCTAGCTGGGGTTGCGCAACCACAGCGAGATCCTCCAAGAATCGATCGCTCAGGTTAAGCGAAACGATAATCCTAGATCCAGTCGATCTAGGATAATCGTTTCAATTAACCTGAGCGATCGTTTGTTTCTCTTCTAGATGTTCCCCGCTAGGGATACATCTTTGTCCCGTTCACTCGACTTATTCGAGTGGTGGACCTTCGGCGCAGCCTGTGTTTCCTCACAGCCGCCGGAACTTTGCTCCGAAGTGCAACTGTTTGTTACACTAAGGTTTTGTGCAGTCGTACTAACGACCTTACCACAAGTGAGGCCATCGCACTCACTCGTAGTACATCCACACGCTTGTGGACGCTCCAAAACGTTCATCAGATGGCCATCTGATGAACAAGCGGCAGGCATCGTTACTGTCCGATGATGCGAGTTTACCTGTGGTTCGTACCTTCTGAGCCACGGTATTCCAAGGATGACATCAAATTTGTCATCCAAATCCAATACGATAAAGTCATCGTCATATTGGGTATCTTCTAGCGTATAGTGGATCTTCACAATACGCTTCATGACGGTTATAAGTGCATCTGTCGCAAGACATACCGTCATCCTCGTAGGAGGTGTGTCACATTCACTGAAATTAAAGTGACCATCTTCTAGCGATTGGCGTCGCACAAAATTGTTGGACGCCCCACAATCGACTAGAGCTCGAAGGGACAACTTATTCGTCACTTCGAGTTTCAAGGTAATGAGTGAGATCTCATTATCTACAGCAGCAACGTACAACATTTGTGTTGGGAGCAACCTTCATCAAGAGGCCTACAAATTCTCTTGACGTTGCTAGGCCAGTAGGGTGCTCCGCACCTACTGATCCTGTCCGTTTTTTGACGGTACATCCCGTTGTTGCGTCTTTGCACCAACCGCGGACCCTCGTCCCTGCCCCTTTCTCATGGGTGGACGGTCACTACGCCCAGTGTCGCGAGACACTGGACGAGGGGCACTACACTCGTGAGCGTAGTGTCCTGTCTTTTGACATCTGTTGCATCTCTGCAACTTCTTGTAGCCTGTAGAGCGAGCCTTCTCGCTCTCTACATAACAGAGTTCCATTGGCTCTGGACCTCCGTTGTCATATCGTCTCGGTTGACGATACGATGTCGAGCTGGCGCGAGCCTGTCTCAGACTGAAGTCTTCCTGCTCCGCAATGGAAATGGCTTGTTCTAGTGAATCTAGTTCAAGTCGGAACAGGTGAGTCTTGACGGGACCATCCGCAAGACCCTGCATGAACACCGAAACCAACGTGTATTCATCCACCGGATTGGAACTTATACAACTCGTAAGATCGTATATGTTGAGCGTCGCGTGCACATCATGCTTACCCTGCTTGAGCTTCAAGAGTTCGGTTCGAGCTCTGAACTCAGCTCTAGGCGATTCAAACGTTTGTCTGAGCCGCGACTTGAAGACTTCCAACGACCCAAACGCATATGGGTCGTGCAACTTGAGCCCCAGTGCCCAAGTCTTGGCACGTCCTGCCAGATTGCCTGGTCAAATGCAGCGTGCATATCCCCGTCGTCGATGCGACGCGCCCTTATGGCGTCATCCAATTCGACGAACCATCTCAAGAGGGAGTCCTAATTCGACTCCCCTATACTTAGAGATGTCAATCTTCAAGGCTCGGGTCGACGCGAGTGCATCGACCCACCAGCAGCAGCATGCTGCTGTCTCAACAGTTCAAACTGTTGAGCACCCTGTTCTCTCAACAACTCTGGTTGTTGAGAACCTTGTTGGTGAAGCAAGGCTAATTTCTCGCGTTCGGCGTCGAGTTCATTTTGAATGAACTTGGCGATAGTAGCATGTTGGGCATCTCTATTGAGAGCCTCTAGCATGACGCTAAGAGCATGGATGCCCATGGTCGAACCCATCCGTTCGACCGCACCCCATTCAACATCGCTCAAATTGGATAACCGTCACGCGTAGCGTGAAAGCTTTGGTCATCTTCATCATCCAACATATTCATGTTAGATGTGAACATGGTCCTTGGACGGACTACGAAGTGCTACCAGGTGAAACGGGGCACCCTGAAGCTTGTACTGGTGACAGTACAAGCTACTTATTCTGATGACAGAATAAGGCGGTGCCTCGTAACTTCACGTACACTCGTACGTGCAGAGGAAGACGGTAAGAAGAAGCGAGTACTTGGTTAAAGTAAAAAGTAGAACTGTATTTGTCATAGTTAAAGTCTGTAAATAAACCACTGTTTATCCTCATCTAACTATGTCTAAATACAAATGTGCAAATCAACTATCTGCTCACCACTCATTGCGTGCGTCTGTCGTGGCGCGTCTTCGTTGGTTGATATAACGGCCTATATCAACCAATTAGGAACAACTCGTAAGTGCTGCAGAATATTGTCCTTATGACAAAATTCTGAGAGTGCGACTATTATATTTTAGTTATATTCTATTAACAATTTCTGGTATTCTAGAATGCAACGATTCACCCCGTTACAGTCACGGAAAACCCTGTTGACGAGCGCACGCTCATCAACGTGATCATCTACGGCCTTGTGGATAGGCCGGTGAAGACCTACATGTTCCGAGAGGACTTCCAAACGCTGGAAAAGGCGGTAGCGTATGCGGAACAAGAAGACTTCAGTTTGAGTAAGTCTCAGGCTAACTCGTCAAACTATCGTCCGACGAGGCGACAGGAAACAGGAGGGCCCGAACCTATTGACCTCTGTTACATCGAGAGCGAGAACTCTACCTCTCTGAGTCACAAGTGAACGGCATGATGCCATCGCTGTCAGAAGATTGGATACTACGCTCATGAGTGTAGTGTCCCAAGCACCGCATCACATCCGAAGAGAGGACGTGATGACCGCCGTTGGCCGAGGAATGGTCCAAGACGCGGGTCCGACCATGTCGCCAAGTCGCGACAGCAAGTCGGACCGCCAAAAAACGGTCCGGGTCAGTAGGGGCGGAGCACCCTGATGATCCAGCAACGTCAGGAGAATTTGCAGGACTCTTGACGAAGATTGCTCCAAACACACAGTCTGTGTGTGTTACTGCCCTTAGTGATGAGGAGTCTCTCACCACTTTGAAGATTGAAGTGGCAAGTAGAATGTCACTTCGCGCCCTGGTTGACTGTGGTGCGTCGAACAGTTTTATTCGACGCCAGTCGCTAAGGGATAGTAGTCACAACTATATTGAGCGAGAGTTCCCTCCAAAGAGGATGACGGTGTGCCTTGCTGCATGCGCATCCGTAATAGTAAACAAACGTGTTGTGGGAATCCACTACACGCTAGAAAGAACACAGTACGATGATGACTTTATCGTACTAGATTTAGATATCAAATTTGATGTCATCCTTGGTCTGCCATGGCTTAGAAAGTACCGTCCATGGTTTAGCTGGCAGCATCGATCCGTGAAGAAGCCTGCCGTTAGTTCATCGGATGGCCATCTGACGAAAGTCTTGGAGCGTCCACAAGCGTGTGGATGTACTACGAGTGAGTACGATGGCCTCACTTGTGGTACGGTCGTTAGTACGATTGCACAAGATCACAATGTAGAAGGCCACTGCACTGTGGAACCAGCTTCCGGCACCTGTGTAGAGACACAGGCTGCACCAAAGGCTCACCACTCGAAGGGATCGAGTGGACTGGAACACGGATGCACACCAAGAAGGGTGCATACGAGAAGGGAAAGTAGTGTTGTATAGAATGGACAACACGTTCAAGCCAGATCGACTATCAGAGAGTCGATAGTAGAGCAAGCCCTCTCGACTGAAAGAGAGTCGATCGAAGAGGACGTGACCGTGAAAGTACCCGTAACGGGAGAAAACTCCGGCGTTCATGAGAGCAATGACTCCCTAGAGAGTAATGCTAAGGGTGTGGATCCCCAACCACCTGCGGATGGGTTTTTCCCAGGAAATCACCGAGTCAGTGAATGTCTTGGTGAATGACAGATCAAGTGTAGGCGCTTATGCGCTTGTTATGGTGACAACTCCAAACTCAGCTTCGGAGGTGGTCAATTTGCCAACACTAGAATCTATAAGATTTTTGCTAGATCTGGGTAGTGACAAGATCAAACAGATCTGCGTACTTGTCACAGGGGACGAGTATGTCGCCGATATTCGTTCGGCATAAGGTTTTGCTGAGAGCGAAAGGGTTCTCAGTAGCTCATCTATGGATGAGAGTGTCCTCGATGAGAAGACCCGGATTGAGCGATACATGTCTCAATCTTGGCAGTCTACGAAGACGAATCCTTTGTAAAAAGATTTGGCTGAATTCAGGGATATTTTCCCGGAATCCGTGCCATGCGAGTTGCTAAAAGACAAAGGCACTCGGCATGAGATTGAACTGAAACCCGGTTTTTAATTTTGTGTCATGAAGCAGTGGACACTGCCTCGTGAACGGGTCACAGCGATCAACGAATTCTTTGCCGATCGTTTAGCGGCTGGTCATGTGAGGTAATCAACATCCCTACACAGCTCGCCGAACTTCTGTGTGCAAAATGCCACAGGAGGGTGGCGAATAGTGCACGCGCTCAACAAATTGAATGCTGCAACGGTACCGGCTCAAAAGCCGATCCCAAATAGGATGTCATCATAGATGGTATGGCAAAGAGTACCATCTTTTCGTCCATGGATTTTAGGGATGTATTCTATAAGATCCCCATGCGTGAACAGACCATCCCGTACACAGCAAGAGTACCCCCAGTGGTATCCTTTGGAAGTGGCTAGCGATGCCACAGTGTAACGGGGTGAATTGTTACATAACAATTTATCAGAAATTGTTAATAGAATATAACTATAAGAGATAGATTCTTAGAATATTGTCATAAGGACAAATATTCTGTAGCACTTACGAGTAGTTCCTAATTGGTTGATATAGGCCATTATATCAACCAACGAAGACGCGCCACGACAGACGCACGCAATGAGTGGTGAGCAGATAACTGATTTGCACATTTGTATTTAGACATAGTTAGATGAAGATAAATAGTGATTTAGTGCAGACATTAACTATGACAAATACAGTTCTACTTTTTACTTTAACCAAGTACTCGCTTCTTCTTACCGTCTTCCTCTGCACGTACGAGTGTACGAGAAGTTCTGAGGCACCGCCTTATTCTGTCATCGGATTAAGTAGCTTGTACTGTCACCAGTACAAGCTTCAGGGTGCCCCGTTACACCTGGTCGCACTTCGTAGTCCGTCCAAGGACCACGTTCACATCTAACATGAATATGTTGGATGATGAAGATGACCAAAGCTTTCACGCTACGCGTGACGGCTACTCCCATTTGAGCGATGTCGAATGGGATGCGGTTGAACGGATGGGTTCAACCATGGGCATCCATGCTGTTAGCGTCATGCTAGAGGCTCTCAATAGAGATGCCCAACATGCTACTATCGCCAAGTTCATTCAAAATGAACTTGACGCAGAACGCGAGAAAGTAGCCTTGCTTCACCAACAAGGTTCTCAACAAGCAAAATTGTTGAGAGAACAGGGTGCTCAACAGTTTGAACTGTTGAGACAGCAGCATGCTGCTGCTGGTGGGTCGATGCACTCGCGTCGACCCGAAACCTTGAAGATTGACATCTCCAAGTATAGGGGAGTCGAAGAGGACTCCCTCTTGAGATGGTTCGTCGAATTGGATGACGCCATAAGGGCGCGTCGCATCGACGACGGGGATATGCAAGTTGCATTTGCCCAGTCAAATCTGGCAGGACGTGCCAAGACTTGGGCACTGGGGCTCAAGTTGCACGACCCATATGCGTTTGGGTCGTTGGAAGTCTTCAAGTCGCGGCTCAGACAAACGTTTGAACCGCCTAGAGCTGAGTTCAGAGCTCAAACCGAACTCTTGAAGCTCAAGCAGGGTAAGCGTGATGTGCACGCTTACGCGCAACATATACGATCTCACGAGTTGTATAAGTTCCAACCAGGTTGATGAACACACGTTGGTTTCGGTGTTCATGCAGGGTCTTGCGGATGGTCCCGTCAAGACTCACCTGTTCCGACTTGAACTAGATTCACTATAACAAGCCATTTCCATTGCGGAGCAGGAAGACTTCAGTCTGAGACAGGCTCGCGCCAGCTCGACATCGTATCGTCAACCGAGACGATATGACAACGGAGGTCCAGAGCCAATGGAACTCTGTTATGTAGAGAGAGAGAAGGCTCGCTCTACAGGCTACAAGAAGTTGCAGAGATGCAACAGATGTCAAAAGACAGGACACTACGCTCACGAGTGTAGTGCCCCTCTTCCAGTGTCTTGCGACACTGGGCGTAGTGACCGTCCACCCATGAGAAAGGGGCAGGGACGAGGGTCCGCGGTTGGTGCAAAGACGCAACAACGGGATGTACCGTCAAAAAACGGACAGGATCAGTAGGTGCGGAGCACCCTACTGGTCCAGCAACGTCAAGAGAATTTGTGGGCCTCTTGATGAAGGTTGCTCCCGACACACAAACGTTGTGCGTTGCTGCTCTAGGTAATGAGATCTCACTCATTACCTTAAAACTCGAAGTGACAAATAGTTGTCCCTTCGAGCTCTAGTCGATTGTGGGGCGTCCAACAATTTTGTGCGACGCCAATCGCTAGAAGATGGTCACTTTAATTTCAGTGAATGTGACACACCTCCTACGAGGATGACGGTACGTCTTGCGACAGGCGCATCCGTAACCGTCATGAAGCGTATAGTGAAGATCCACTATACGCTAGAAGATACCCAATATGACGATGACTTTATCGTATTGAATTTGGATGACAAATTTGATGTCATCCTTGGAATACCGTGGCTCAGAAGGTACGAACCACGGGTAAACTGGCAACATCGAACGGTAACGATGCCTGCCGCTTGTTCATCAGATGGCCATCTGAAGAACGTTTTGGAGCGTCCACAAGCGTGTGGATGTACTACGAGTGAGTGCGATGGCCGCACTTGTGGTACGGTCGTTAGTACGACTGCACAAAACCTTAATGTACCAAACGGTTACACTTCGGAGAAAAGTTCCGGCGGCTGTGAGGAAACACAGGCTGCGCCGAAGGTCCACCACTCGAATAAGTCGGGTGGACTGGGACAAAGATGTATCCCTAGCGGGGAACATCTAGAAGAGAAACAATCGATCGCTCAGGTTAAGCGAAACGATAATCCTAGATCGACTGGAGAGTCTTTCGTAGAGGATCTCGCTGTGGTTGCGCAACCCCAGCTAGAGGAAGTTAAGGGAATAAGTCCCGATGTTACAAATACGGCGGGAATAAGTTCCCCGAAACCCGCGGGAATAAGTCCCCGGGAAGACGAAGGAATAAGTCCTTCGAAGCCTGAGGGAATAAGTCCCCAGGAAATGACAGAGACATTGAATGTCATAATCAATAACGGATCAAGTGTAGGCGCTTGTACACTTGATCTGATTGCGCCTCCGAAGTTGACTTCGGAGATCACTCAGTTGTCAACGCTCGAACATAAAAGGTTCTTGCGTGATCTGCGTAGTGGCAAAGTCAAGCAGATCTGCGTACTCGTCGCTGACGAAGAGTGTGTAACCGACATAAGGTCAGCAAAAGTGTTCACTGAGAACGAGAGAGAGTTCTCAGTAGTTCATCTATGGACGAGAGTGTCCTAGATGAAAAGACACGAATTGAGCGATATGACTCCCAATCGTGGGAATCGCTCAAGACAAATCCTCTCTATGAAGATTTGGTTGAATTCAAGAATGTATTCCCTGAAACTGTTCCGTGCGAATTACTGAAGGATAAAGGTATTCGACACGAGGTCGAGCTTAAACCAGGCTCGAAGTACTGTGTCATGAAGCAGTAGCCACTGCCTCGTGAACAAGTACTTGCGATCGACAAGTTCTTTGCCGATCGTTTAGCTGCGGGCCATGTGAGGGAATCAACTTCCCACATAGCTCTCCGACCTTCTGTATGCGAAAAGCAACAGGAGGGTGGCGGATAGTGCACGCGTTCAACAAATTGAACGCTGCAACGGTACCGGCTCAGACGCCGATACCGAGGAAGGACGTAATCATTGATGGTATGTCAAAGAGTACCATCTTTTCGTCCATGGATTTGATGGATGGCTTCTATCAAATCCTTATGCGGGAACGGGATATACCCTATACCGCAGTTAGCACGCCTAGCGGCATGCTCTGGGAATGGCTAGTAATGCCACAAGGGCTTAGTAATGCCCCTGCCACGTTCAACAGATGTGTATCACATCTGTTGAGACCAGTACGAGAATTCGCGCCGAGTTTTTCGATGACGTATTCATCCATAGTCGAGCTATGGATGGAAAGTCGGACGTTGAGGTTCACAGGTACCACGTCCGACAGGTTCTTACAATCATGCGAAAGCATCAATTGTATGATAACCTCAAGAAGTGTATATTTGCAACAAGCAAAATACCACTTCTTGGGTGCATCGTTGGTAAGAACGGTGTACGTCCTGATCCCGAAAAGATCAAGGCGATCACCGACTGGCCTGTGCCGGTTGATGTCAAAGATCTTCGAAAATTCCTTGGGCTAGCGGCGTATTTGCACAAGCATTCACGCAATTACGCCGAAATGACTGTGCACCTCTCTCGATTGTTGAAAAAGAACGAGAGGTGGTTATGGAAAGCTAAATGCTAGCGCTCCTTTGATGGTATCAAGCAGAGCTTGATACGATACCCAGTCCTAGCAATAGCCGATCAGGACAGGTCATTTCATGTGGTCTGTGATGCCAGCGATTTCGCAATCGGCTGTGCATTAATGCGGTACGATCTTGAAGGCGTTGAACGCGTCGTCTGCTATCAGTCGCGTCAGCTGCAACCAGCTGAGCGGAACTATCCAGTGCATGACAAGGAACCCCTTGCCATGAAGTATGCACTCGCGAAGTTCAGAGGCTATCTATTAGGAGATAGACCCTTCATTGTTTATACCGACCATGCGTCATTACGCACGGCAGTGAACAGCCCGCACCTTTCACAACGAATGGCGCGGTGGTTGTCATTCTTTGCAGAATACAACTTTACGGTCGAGTACAAACCAGGACGACTTAATGTCGTCGCTGATGCACTCTCACGTCTTCCCGACTTTGAAACAGTCGCGAAACCCAACAGTGAGACAGTCACTGTTGCGGTTATGACGTCCTCAGTCCCATCTACAACGTTGTATGATGATGTGAGGCGGGCATACGCCCAAGATGGTGAAGTTGTTGACACACCTCTCCCAACCATCTCGAGAATCTTTAAAACGATTGTCGCCTGCGTATCGATCTGCATCAGATCGATACACTACTCGTAACGGTTTACTGTATTATACAGCCGTTTCTGGTGACACACCACGTGTTGTCATTCCAGATGATGCTGATCTGCGTTTGCGGATCATGTTCGAGTATCACGATGCTCCTATAGGAGGACATCGTGGCCGGGAGAAAACAAATCTCACGGTGAGTCGAGACTTTTACTGGCCCCGCCAGTATCAGTTTGTGCGAAAGTATGTTCGCGCATGCGAAGTCTGCCAACGAGTGCAGTCAAGTCCTTCGCTGCGTGCACCTTTACAGCCTCTACCGGTTCCGGCTGAGTGCTGAGAATCCATCTCAATGGATTTCGTCTTCGGGTTACCCAAAGACGCACGCGGGAATACGGGCATTCTCGTATTTGTTGACAGATTCAGCAAAATGGTACACCCTGTGGCTGTACCAGAGTCAATCACGGCAAGTGGCTGTGCTTGTGTCTTTATCGACACCATCTTCCAACTTCATGGGTTGCCCCGTGAACTCGTATCAAACAGAGATCCAAGATTCACTGCTGATTTCTGGCGTTCCGTGTTCAAATCACTCGGAACGCGCTTGAAGATGTCTACATCTGATCATCCAGAGTCAGATGGTCAGACGAAACGTGCCAATCGTGTCCTCGAAGAGATACTTTAAGGATACGTACACTCCTTTAAGAGTTGGAGTGAGTTTTTGCTAATTGTAGAGTTTGCCATTAACAACTCGGTGCATGCGTCCACGACACATACACCGTTTTACGTGAATGGCTTGCGCCATCCGCGTGTACCCACCTTACTCGAGTGTAACTCTGGTTTAAGGGGGGAGGGACTCGCGCGAGCAAAAACCGATTTGGTTCACGCTCATAACGCTCTGACGATGAGGTCATTGCGTTTGATGCCGATATCGATAACATCGACATCGAAGAAGATGATGCCAGTGAGAGTGCGGAAGCCCTCACTGAAGAAAAGGTTGATGTTGCTGCAGTGCACTCACAGCGCACTGACGCTAACGAGTCATCAGATGAATTCATACTGGCTCTTGAAACGGTAGTCCGTTTTGTGCAAGACTCCATCGCCGAAGCGGTAGATAAGCAAAAGCAAAACGCAGACAAGAATTGAAGGGCAAACACTCTTTTATTTAACAAAGGTGACTTAGTCCTACTGTCTACGGTTAATCTACCAAAGCATGTAGTGACTAACTTGGGTAGCAGTAAACTACTACCCAAGTACATTGGCCCTTTTCGTGTATTGCACCGCCTAGGCAATGCATACACGATCGAGTTACCACGTAAGATGCGAACGCATCCCACGTTTTACGTTGGTCGGCTTAAGCCGTACCATCAGTACGCTGATTCTTCCGATGAAGAACGCCCTTGCGCTCAAGCATCTCGCAGAGAGCCTTGTGCTCCCGATGGTGGGCATCAACAAGGGTCTGAAGAGCAGTTATCTCATCCCGAGACCGATCAGCAATCCCACGAGCTACCCTTAGCTCGTCACGAAGAGATGTCAGAGATCTCTCGTTCTCGAGCTGAGCAAAGGCAAACTCAGCTCGATGCTTCGAGGCAGTGTCCGCCATTTGGAGACGCCTATTCCGCTCATGCTCGAGATCGTCGCGTAACCCTTGCGTTACGCGATCAAAGAAGCTCTCGGGAACACACCGATCCACATGATCGTGTGGAGAGCGTCTTTCCTCCTCCTCCACCTCCATTAGAGGACTCTCGCGGTGGCCAGCGCTATCTAGTTGAGCAGCTGTTGAACCACCGCGACGTGAACGGACGTCGGACGAGTTACCTCGTCCGGTGGCGCGGCTATCCCCCGTCCTGGGATTCTTGGGAGCCCCGCTCCCAATTGATGGTTGACGTACTGGGTCTGGTTGAGCAGTACGACACGGCACATCCTGTGCCGCAGAAGGACCGCCGGAGAAAGTCTTCCCGGCACGGTCGTAAAGGGATTTAAAGTTGTCAATCCCTTCGTACATCTCAGTAGAGACACGTACGCGCCACCACGGGCTGGTAAGGAGGTAAGCCTCCTTAGGTGCTCGTGCAGAGTTGTTCACACAACATGGGCACGGGTCTCCCCAAGAGAGGCAGGGTAATCCTTTCTCCCTTGACAGACGATGCAGCTTGTGGCGTGCACCTGTCGGGGTTCGCTTTTCAAACTTATCACGAGCTATGATAAGTTTGTCGTTCCAAGCGTCACGACCTACATCCTCGAGGTTATGGATGTAGGCGTTCCACGCCTGAAGTAGTGAGGGACCATCACGTTTGTGATTCCCACTGTACCATCGATGTCTGAAGAAAGCATCGATGAAGAATTCGTGTTCAGCGCGATAGTCTTTCGCGCTGGCGTCAAGATGATGGATCCTTGACGAATCGAACAATCGTGTTCGATAACGATCACTCTTCGTCGCCGACAAGTGATCCATGACTGATTAAGGAGGCATCCATGCCTTCTTCTCAGGAGCGAGACGCAACACATTGCGGTCCCGCTCTTCCTGCGACGTGCCGACAGAAGTACTGGCACCTCGCTGTGAAGTGGTGTCCATTGGAGAACCGACACCACTGTTAGCGCCCGAGTCTCGCGACCTCGAGCGCCTTCGCTTCGGCGATGGTTCATCTGATTCATCAGATGAACCAAAGACGCTGCGACGCAAAGCATCGTCCATGCCACGCTTGGCAGGCGGCTTGGATTCGATCGCCGTCGATACGGATCCGTCATCCGTATCAGGAGAGTACGAGACACCGAGCTCGTACTCTGTGAAGACATGAGAGTCTTCATGACGAGCGCCTGCATCACCAGGTGATACAGGCTGAGACGCTTAGAAACCGATGACACATCGGTTGCTGTGGTTTCTGCTTCGGCGTCCGCACAGAGACGTGCGGACGCGCTCTCGGCGGCCTTGCTCGCGCATCGCATGGGCTTGTTAACCATGCGATGAGATGTTGGGAAGTGGACTCGGACCAACAAGTGCAAACCCTGTCCCAAATGATTTGGGACTAGTATCCATTTAGTCGATCAGTCACTAAAGTGACTGATGGTAAAGGGGGGGTGATGTAACGGGGTGAATCGTTACATAACAATTTATCAGAAATTGTTAATAGAATATAACTATAAGAGGTAGATTCTTAGAATATTGTCATAAGGACAAATATTCTGTAGCACTTACGAGTAGTTCCTAATTGGTTGATATAGGCCATTATATCAACCAACGAAGACGCGCCACGACAGACGCACGCAATGAGTGGTGAGCAGATAACTGATTTGCACATTTGTATTTAGACATAGTTAGATGAAGATAAATAGTGATTTAGTGCAGACATTAACTATGACAAATACAGTTCTACTTTTTACTTTAACCAAGTACTCGCTTCTTCTTACCGTCTTCCTCTGCACGTACGAGTGTAAGTGAGGTTTCGAGGCACCGCCTTATTCTGTCATCAGAATAAGTAGCTTGTACTGTCACCAGTACAAGCTTCAGGGTGCCCCGTTACACCTGGTCGCACTTCGTAGTCCGTCCAAGGACCACGTTCACATCTAACATGAATATGTTGGATGATGAAGATGACCAAAGCTTTCACGCTACGCGTGACGGCTACTCCCATTTGAGCGATGTCGAATGGGATGCGGTTGAACGGATGGGTTCAACCATGGGCATCCATGCTGTTAGCGTCATGCTAGAGGCTCTCAATAGAGATGCCCAACATGCTACTATCGCCAAGTTCATTCAAAATGAACTTGACGCAGAACGCGAGAAAGTAGCCTTGCTTCACCAACAAGGTTCTCAACAAGCAAAATTGTTGAGAGAACAGGGTGCTCGACAGTTTGAACTGCTGAGACAGCAGCATGCTGCTGCTGGTGGGTCGATGCACTCGCGTCGACCCGAAACCTTGAAGATTGACATCTCCAAGTATAGGGGAGTCGAATTAGGACTCCCTCTTGAGATGGTTCGTCGAATTGGATGACGCCATAAGGGCGCGTCGCATCGACGACGGGGATATGCACGTTGCATTTGCCCAGTCAAATCTGGCAGGACGTGCCAAGACTTGGGCACTGGGGCTCAAGTTGCACGACCCATATGCGTTTGGGTCGTTGGAAGTCTTCAAGTCGCGGCTCAGACAAACGTTTGAACCGCCTAGAGCTGAGTTCAGAGCTCAAACCGAACTCTTGAAGCTCAAGCAGGGTAAGCGTGATGTGCACGCGACGCTCAACATATACGACATCTTACGAGTTGTATAAGTTCCAATCCGGTTGATGAACACACGTTGGTTTCGGTGTTCATGCAGGGTCTTGCGGATGGTCCCGTCAAGACTCACCTGTTCCGACTTGAACTAGATTCACTATAACAAGCCATTTCCATTGCGGAGCAGGAAGGCTTCAGTCTGAGACAGGCTCGATCCAGCTCGACATCATATCGTCAACCGAGACGATATGACAACGGAGGTCCAGAGCCAATGGAACTCTGTTATGTAGAGAGCGAGAAGGCTCGCTCTACAGGCTACAAGAAGTTGCAGAGATGCAACAGATGTCAAAAGACAGGACACTACGCTCAAGAGTGTAGTGCCCCTCGTCCAGTGTCTCGCGACACTGGGCGTAGTGATCGTCCACCCATGAGAAAGGGGCAGGGACGAGGGTCCGCGGTTGGTGCAAAGACGCAACAACGGGATGAATTGTCAAAAAACGGACAGGATCAGTAGGTGCGGAGCACCCTACTGGTCCAGCAACGTCAAGAGAATTTGTATGCCTCTTGATGAAGGTTGCTCCCAACACACAAACGTTGTGCGTTGCTGCTCTAGGTAATGAGATCTCACTCATTACCTTAAAACTCGAAGTGACAAATAGTTGTCCCTTCGAGCTCTAGTCGATTGTGGGGCGTCCAACAATTTTGTGCGACGCCAATCGCTAGAAGATGGTCACTTTAAGTTCAGTGAATGTGACACACCTCCTACGAGGATGACGGTACGTCTTGCGACAGGCGCATCCGTAACCGTCATGAAGCGTATTGTGAAGATCCACTATACGCTAGAAGATACCCAATATGACGATGACTTTATCGTATTGGATTTGGATGACAAATTTGATGTCATCCTTGGAATACCGTGGCTCAGAAGGTACGAACCACAGGTAAACTCGCATCATCGGACAGTAACGATGCCTGCCGCTTGTTCATCAGATGGCCATCTGATGAACGTTTTGGAGCGTCCACAAGCGTGTGGATGTACTACGAGTGAGTGCGATGGCCTCACTTGTGGTAAGGTCGTTAGTACGACTGCACAAAACCTTAGTGTAACAAACGGTTGCACTTCGGAGCAAAGTTCCGGCGGCTGTGAGGAAACACAGGCTGCGCCGAAGGTCCACCACTCGAATAAGTCGGGTGGACTGGGACAAAGATGTATCCCTAGCGGGGAACATCTAGAAGAGAAACAATCGATCGCTCAGGTTAAGCGAAACGATAATCCTAGATCGACTGGAGAGTCTTTCGTAGAGGATCTCGCTGTGGTTGCGCAACCCCAGCTAGAGGAAGTTAAGGGAATAAGTCCCGATGTTACAAATACGGCGGGAATAAGTTCCCCGAAACCCGCGGGAATAAGTCCCCGGGAAGCCGAAGGAATAAGTCCTTCGAAGCCTGAGGGAATAAGTCCCCAGGAAATGACAGAGACATTGAATGTCATAGTCAATAACGGATCAAGTTTAGGCGCTTATACACTTGATCTGATTGCGCCTCCGAAGTTGACTTCGGAGATCACTCAGTTGTCAACGCTCGAACATAAAAGGTTCTTGCGTGATCTGCGTAGTGGCAAAGTCAAGCAGATCTGCGTACTCGTCGCTGACGACGAGTGTGTAACCGACATAAGGTCAGCAAAAGTGTTCACTGAGAACGAGAGAGTTCTCAGCAGTTCATCTATGGACGAGAGTGTCCTAGATGAAAAGACACGAATTGAGCGATATGACTCCCAATCGTGGGAATCGCTCAAGACAAATCCTCTCTATGAAGATTTGGTTGAATTCAAGAATGTATTCCCTGAAACTGTTCCGTGCGAATTACTGAAGGATAAAGGTATTCGACACGAGGTCGAGCTTAAACCAGGCTCGAAGTACTGTGTCATGAAGCAGTAGCCACTGCCTCGTGAACAAGTACTTGCGATCGACAAGTTCTTTGCCGATCGTTTAGCTGCGGGTCATGTGAGGGAATCAACTTCCCACATAGCTCTCCGACCTTCTGTATGCGAAAAGCAACAGGACTGTGGCGGATAGTGCACGCGTTCAACAAATTGAACGCTGCAACGGTACCGGCTCAGACGCCGATACCGAGGAAGGACGTAATCATTGATGGTATGTCAAAGAGTACCATCTTTTCGTCCATGGATTTGATGGATGGCTTCTATCAAATCCTTATGCGGGAACGGGATATACCCTATACCGCAGTTAGCACGCCTAGCGGCATGCTCTGGGAATGGCTAGTAATGCCACAAGGGCTTAGTAATGCCCCTGCCACGTTCAACAGATGTGTATCACATCTGTTGAGACCAGTACGAGAATTCGCGCCGAGTTTTTTCGATGACGTATTCATCCATAGTCGAGCTATGGATGGAAAGTCGGACGTTGAGGTTCACAGGTACCACGTCCGACAGGTTCTTACAATCATGCGAAAGCATCAATTGTATGATAACCTCAAGAAGTGTATATTTGCAACCAGCGAAATACCACTTCTTGGGTGCATCGTTGGTAAGAACGGTGTACGTCCTGATCCCGAAAAGATCAAGGCGATCACCGACTGGCCTGTGCCGGTTGATGTCAAAGGTCTTCGAAAATTCCTTGGGCTAGCGGCGTATTTGCACAAGCATTCACGCAATTACGCCGAAATGACTGTACACCTCTCTCGTTTGTTGAAAAAGAACGAGAGGTGGTTATGGAACGCTGAATGTCAACGCTCCTTTGAGGGTATCAAGCAGAGCTTGATACGATACCCAGTCCTAGCAATAGCCGATCAGGACAGGTCATTTCATGTGGTCTGTGATGCCAGCGATTTCGCAATCGGCTGTGCATTAATGCAGTACGATCTTGAAGGCGTTGAACGCGTCGTCTGCTATCAGTCGCGTCAGCTGCAACCAGCTGAGCGGAACTATCCAGTGCATGACAAGGAACTCCTTGCCATGAAGTATGCACTCGCGAAGTTCAGAGTCTATCTATAGGAGATAGACCCTTCGTTGTTTACACTGACCATGCGTCATTACGCACGGCAGTGAACAGGCCGCACCTTTCACAACGAATGGCGCGGTGGTTGTCATTCTGTGCAGAATACAACTTTACGGTCGAGTACAAACCAGGACGACTTAATGTCGTTGCTGATGCACTCTCACGTCGTCCCGACTTTGAAACAGTCGCGAAACCCAACAGTGAGACAGTCACTGTTGCGGTTATGACGTCCTCAGTCCCATCTACAACGTTGTATGATGATGTGAGGCGGGCATACGCCCAAGATGGTGAAGTTGTTGACACACCTCTCCCAACCATCTCGAGAATCTTTGAAACGATTGTCGCCTGCGTATCGATCTGCATCAGATCGATACACTACTCGTAACGGTTTACTGTATTATACAGCCGTTTCTGGTGACACACCACGTGTTGTCATTCCAGATGATGCTGATCTGCGTTTGCGGATCATGTTCGAGTATCACGATGCTCCTATAGGAGGACATCGTGGCCGGGAGAAAACAAATCTCACGGTGAGTCGAGACTTTTACTGGCCCCGCCAGTATCAGTTTGTGCGAAAGTATGTTCGCGCATGCGAAGTCTGCCAACGAGTGCAGTCAAGTCCTTCGCTGCGTGCACCTTTACAGCCTCTACCGGTTCCGGCTGAGTGCTGAGAATCCATCTCAATGGATTTCGTCTTCGGGTTACCCAAAGACGCACGCGGGAATACGGGCATTCTCGTATTTGTTGACAGATTCAGCAAAAATGGTACACCCTGTGGCTGTACCAGAGTCAATCACGGCAAGTGGCTGTGCTTGTGTCTTTATCGACACCATCTTCCAACTTCATGGGTTGCCCCCGTGAACTCGTATCAAACAGAGATCCAAGATTCACTGCTGATTTCTGGCGTTCCGTGTTCAAATCACTCGGAACGCGCTTGAAGATGTCTACATCTGATCATCCAGAGTCAGATGGTCAGACGAAACGTGCCAATCGTGTCCTCGAAGAGATACTTTAAGGATACGTACACTCCTTTAAGAGTTGGAGTGAGTTTTTGCTAATTGTAGAGTTTGCCATTAACAACTCGGTGCATGCGTCCACGACACATACACCGTTTTACGTGAATGGCTTGCGCCATCCGCGTGTACCCACCTTACTCGAGTGTAACTCTGGTTTAAGGGGGGGAGGGACTCGCGCGAGCAAAAACCGATTTGGTTCACGCTCATAACGCTCTGACGATGAGGTCATTGCGTTTGATGCCGATATCGATAACATCGACATCGAAGAAGATGATGCCAGTGAGAGTGCGGAAGCCCTCACTGAAGAAAAGGTTGATGTTGCTGCAGTGCACTCACAGCGCACTGACGCTAACGAGTCATCAGATGAATTCATACTGGCTCTTGAAACGGTAGTCCGTTTTGTGCAAGACTCCATCGCCGAAGCGGTAGATAAGCAAAAGCAAAACGCTGACAAGAATTGAAGGGCAAACACTCTTTTATTTAACAAAGGTGACTTAGTCCTACTGTCTACGGTTAATCTACCAAAGCATGTAGTGACTAACTTGGGTAGCAGTAAAAACTACTACCCAAGTACATTGGCCCTTTTCGTGTATTGCACCGCCTAGGCAATGCATACACGATCGAGTTACCACGTAAGATGCGAACGCATCCCACGTTTTACGTTGGTCGGCTTAAGCCGTACCATCAGTACGCTGATTCTTCCGATGAAGAACGCCCTTGCGCTCAAGCATCTCGCAGAGAGCCTTGTGCTCCCGATGGTGGGCATCAACAAGGGTCTGAAGAGCAGTTATCTCATCCCGAGACCGATCAACAATCCCACGAGCTACCCTTAGCTCGTCACGAAGAGATGTCAGAGATCTCTCGTTCTCGAGCTGAGCAAAGGCAAACTCAGCTCGATGCTTCGAGGCAGTGTCCGCCATTTGGAGACGCCTATTCCGCTCATGCTCGAGATCGTCGCGTAACCCTTGCGTTACGCGATCAAAGAAGCTCTCGGGAACACACCGATCCACATGATCGTGTGGAGAGCGTCTTTCCTCCTCCTCCACCTCCATTAGAGGACTCTCGCGGTGGCCAGCGCTATCTAGTTGAGCAGCTGTTGAACCACCGCGACGTGAACGGACGTCGGACGAGTTATCTCGTCCGGTGGCGCGGCTGTCCCCCGTCCTGGGATTCTTGGGAGCCCCGCTCCCAACTGATGATCGACGTACTGGGTCTGGTTGAGCAGTACGACGCGGCACATCCTGTGCCGCAGAAGGACCGCCGGAGAAAATCTTACCGGCACGGTCGTAATGGGATTTCAAGTTGTCAATCCCTTCGTACATCTCAGTAGAGACACGTACGCGCCACCACGGGCTAGTAATGAGGTAAGCCTCCTTAGGTGCTCGTGCAGAGTTGTTCACACAACATGGGCACGGGTCTCCCCAAGAGAGGCAGGGTAATCCTTTCTCCCTTGACAGACGATGCAGCTTGTAGCGGGCACCTGTCGGGGTTCGCTTTTCAAACTTATCACGAGCTATGATAAGTTTGTCGTTCCAAGCGTCACGACCTACATCCTCGAGGTTATGGATGTAGGCGTTCCACGCTTGAAGCAGTGAGGGACCATCACGTTTGTGATTCCCACTGTACCATCGATGTCTGAAGAAAGCATCGATGAAGAATTCATGTTCAGCGCGATAGTTTTTCGCAATGGGATCAAGGTGATGGATCCTTGACGAATCGAACAACCGTGTTCGATAACGATCACTCGTCGTCGCCGACAAGTGATCCATGACTGATTTAGGAGGCATCCATGCCTTCTTTTCAGGAGCGGGACGCAGCACATTGCGGTCCCGCTCTTCCTGCGACGTGCCGACAGAAGTACTGGCACCTTGCTGTGAAGTGGTGTCCATAGGAGAACCGACACCACTGTTAGCGCCCGAGTCTCGCGATCTCGAGCACCATCGCTTTGGCGATGGTTCATCTGATTCATCAGATGAACCGGAGATGCTGCGACGCAAAGCATCGTCCATGCCACGCTTGGCAGGCGGCTTGGATTCGATCGCCGTCGATACGGATCCGTCATCCGTATCAGGAGAGTACGAGACACCGAGCTCGTACTCTGTGAAGACATGAGAGTCTTCATGACGAGCGCCTGCATCACCAGGTGATACAGGCTGAGACGCTTAGAAACCGATGACACATCGGTTGCTGTGGTTTCTGCTTCGGCGTCCGCACAGAGACGTGCGGACGCGCTCTCGGCGGCCTTTGCTCGCGCATCGCATGGGCTTGTTAACCATGCGATGAGATGTTGGGAAGTGGACTCGGACCAACAAGTGCAAACCCTGTCCCAAATGATTTGGGACTAGTATCCATTTAGTCGATCAGTCACTAAAGTGACTGATGGTAAAGGGGGGGGGTGATGTAACGGGGTGAATCGTTACATAACAATTTATCAGAAATTGTTAATAGAATATAACTATACGAGGTAGATTCTTAGAATATTGTCATAAAGACAAATATTCTGTAGCACTTACGAGTAGTTCCTAATTGGTTGATATAGGCCATTATATCAACCAACGAAGACGCGCCACGACAGACGCACGCAATGAGTGGTGAGCAGATAGTTGATTTACACATTTGTATTTAGACATAGTTAGATGAAGATACATAGTGATTTATTGCAGACATTAACTATGATAAATGCAGTTCTACGTTTTACTTTAACCAAGTACTCGCTTCTTCTTACCGTCTTCCTCTGCACGTACGAGTGTACGAGAAGTTCTGAGGCACCGCCTTATTCTGTCATCAGAATAAGTAGCTTGTACTGTCACCAGTACAAGCTTCAGGGTGCCCCGTTACACACAGGGGCTACGTAACACCCCCGCAACGTTTAACAGATGTGTTACAAACCTGTCTCGGTCGGTGCGCGATTTCGCACCGAGTTACTTCGAAGATGTCTTCTTCCATAGCTGGGCTATGGATGGAAAGACGGACGTGGAGGATCACAGAATTCACGTCCGGAAGGTTCTTACTCTACTGCGAGAGCATAAGTTGTTCGCGAGCCTCAAGAAGTGTCTACTTGCAGCAAACGAAAGACCACTTCTTGGCTGCACCGTGGGTAAGAACGGTGTACGCCCTGATCCGGAAAAGATTAAGGCGATTAGCGGATGGCCTGTGTCAGTTGACTTCAAGGGACTTCGAAAGTTTCTTGGCTTGGCGGCATACTTGCACAAATACTCGCGCAACCATGCCGAGATGACCGTACATCTCTCTCGTCTGCTAAAGAAAAACGAGAGGTGCTCATGGAGCGCTGAGTGTCAGCACTCCTTTGAATATATCAAGAAAAGCCTGGTGCATTCACCTGTGTTGGCGATTGCAGACCAGGATAGACCGTTTCACGTGGTCTGTGACGCCAGCGATTTTAAAATCGGCTGCTCGTTAATGCAGTACGACTCAGACAGTGTTGAGCGCGTCGTCATTTGTCAATCGCATCAGCTCCAAGAAGCTGACCTGAATACCCAGTGCATGACAAGGAACTCCTTGCCATGAAATATGCACTCGCGAAGTTCAGAGTCTATCTATTAGGAAATCGACCCTTCATCGTTTATACCGACCATGCGTCTTTACGCACGGTCGTAAACAGTCCACATCTCTCGCAACGAATGGCGAGGTGGCTGTCTTTCTTCGCGGAGTACAACTTCTCCGTCGAATAAAAACCAGGACGAATTAATGTCGTCGCTGATGCTCTTTCGCGTCGGCCCGATTTCGAGCCGACTGCTCAACACAACAGTAGGGGTGATCCCACTGTCGCGACGCTAACAGTGAGTGTTCCGTCGTCGAATCTGCTCGATGATGTGCGAAAAGTAAACACAGAAGACGAGTCTCTTCTGCGGTTGACGGATTACGTATCCAATCCATGCAGTCAAGCTTTGAAAAGCTTGTCGTCTCAATACCGCTCTTCAACCGAACGGTATTCTGTCCGTGATGGACTGCTGTACTATACAGCCGTCAACGGCGACAAACCTCATGTCGTCGCTCCAGCTCTTGATGATTTGCGATTGCTCATCATGTATGAGTGTCACGGTGTCCCAACAAGTAGACATCGCGGTAGAGAAAAGACTAACCTCATGGTGAGTCGTGACTTCTACTGGCCCCGCCAGTATGATTTTGTGCTTAAGTACATTCGCGCTTGAGAAGTTTGTCAACGGGTGAAGCCTAGTCCTTCATCCCGCGCACCTTGCAGCCTCTTCCGATTCCGGCAGAGAGTTGGTAGTGTGTATCAATGGACTTCGTCTTTGGGTTTTCTAAAGACGTTCACAAGAATACTAGTATCCTTGTGTTTGTTGATCGGTTCAGCAAGTTGGTACATCTTGTTGCTGTACCGGAGTCAATCACAGCCCAGGGATATGCGCGTGTCTCTATCGACACTATCTTCCTACTTCACGTGTTACCTCGTGAACTCGTGTCCGATAGGGACCCCCGCTTTACGGCGAAGTTCTGGCAATTGTATTCCGTTCACTTGGAGCACGTTCGAAGATGTCAGCTTCCGACCATCCAGAAACAGATGATCAAACGGAACGCGTCAACCGCGTTCTCGAAGAGATACTTCGAGGGTATGTCCACTCGTTTTCGAGCTGGAGTGAGTTCTTGCCGATGGTGGAATTCGCCATTAACAACTTGGTGCATGCGTCGACAATGCATACACTGTTCTTCGTGAATGGCCTACGCCATCCACGTTTACCCGCCTTCTTAGAGTATGAATCTAGTTTAAGGGGGAGTTGGACTCGCTCAAACAAAAACCGATCTAAATCTTGCTCATCACCCGTCGACAATGGTGTCGACGTGATGGATGCCGATGTGGATGCGATCGATGTTGATGATAATGATGATGACGACGACGCTGGTATATTCAGCATCTCCAATGACTGCCACAGTGAGGAAGATGACGCCCTCACTGGTGAAGACAACGCCTTTTCAGCAGTGCACACAAAGCGCACTGCTGTTAATAAGGATGCAATAGCAGAGGAATTTCTGCTGACTCGCAAGGCGGTTATCTGCTTTGTTCAAGAGTCGATTGCAGATGCAATAAACATACAGAAGAGAAACGCAGACAAACATGGAAGAGCATGTGTTCTTTCATCTGATGAAGGAGACCTAGTTTTACTGTGTACAGTAAACTTACCTAAACACGCAGTGAAAAACGTGAGCAGCAGTAAATTACTGCCCAGGTACATCGGTCCATTTCGTGTGTTGCGCCGAATGGGCAACGCATACACGATTGAACTGCCCCGTAAGATGCGTACGCATCCTACGTTTTACGTTGGTCGTCTCCGCCCGTACTATCAGTACGAGCCCTTTTCGAGAGGCAGAAAATATCTCCGCGGTTAAGGGCCGAGACTGTTCTCGAGTGGTACCGTTTGTTTCAACGGGCCAGTCTGTTCGACTAGCAAAGCGACCTGTACACGCAGCTCAGCGATGTCTCGACGAGCTACAGCCAGCTCGTCACGAAGAGAAAGAGGCGAACGTTCGTTCTCAAGTTGCGCGAACGAAAACGCGGCACGATTGTCCGAACGATCGTGCGTAAGGGATATTGTCATTATCCCTTACAAGATCCTCAAGCCCATAACGCCGAGTCCGTTCGTGAGCCAGGTCATCTTGCAACTGTTCCGTTACACGGCTCAGCTCTTGAACATCGAGCTGATCCGACCCTCGAGCCGTATCAGGTGTTCCCGCCGAGCCTCGTGCCCAGCTAATTGTTGATGCCCTTGGTCTCGTCGAGCAGTACGACGAGACCTACCCGCTGCGGTTGAAGAAGGGCCATCGAAAAACAACCTCCTTGAACGCGAGTTCGGGGATTGCAAAGTGTCGATCTCTTCGGCCGTCTCGGAAGAGATGCGCGCCCTCCAGTAGGGACCATTAGGGAGGTAGGTCTTCCTAAGGGTACGGTTCGAGTTGTCCAGGCAACCTGGACACGAATCAACCCACGAGAGACAGGGTCACCCTGATTCTCTTGAAAGCCGGTGCAACTTATCGCGCCCCGACTGGGTTGCGTTTCTCAAACCTGGTGCGAGCTGCATCAAGTTTGCCGAGCCAGGCCTCACGGCCAATGCACTCGATGTTGTGGATGAGGGCGTTCCATCCTTGCACCAAGGCCTTTCCGTCTCGAACACGGCTACCATTGTACCACCGATGTTTGAAAAACACATCGGTAAAGAATTCTTCCTCAGCACGGATAGTTTCCGTGCTGGAGTCAGGTGGGCAGATCTTCCTGTGATCGAACAACAGATTCGATCCGGTTCGGTAGTCGTGCCTTCCAACGGGTCCCACTTTCTGGATGACAAAATCCACGGAGACTCCACTTGAGGAGCGTTGCGCAGGACATTTCGTTCCCTGGCCTCTTTTGGTGCCAGCATGAGCACTGACACCAGTGATACCCCGATCCCTCAAACTACTTCGCTTGTGGTGATGTATAGGTGCACACCACCATCCCCACGAGTCATATCGTTGGATGGACTTGCGTGAGGCGAAGATTCGTCAGAATAAACACTCGATCCGAAGATCCCGGACATGACACCGCCGCGTTGACCAAAGCCAGTTATCCTGGCCCTTGCAGTGTCCGCCCCGGGTGATCCGGAGGCGTTAGCTGTCGCCTTCGAGTCGGATACATCTTCCGACTCGCCGGAATAGATGAGCTTAATCGCAGACTCGTCTTGATTACGATTCGAGGTACCCGCTGCAGACGCAACGGATGTGCCTGTCACACGCGGTGACTCACCACGTGGAGGATTCACGACAACAGGCGAAGAATCGCCTGCTGCTGAGGCGTAAGAGGCACTTTTCGCGACCGCACGCATGCTTGCAGCCGTCTTTCTTGCTGCTGCAGTAGCAACTCGCGTGGTTTTTGAAACCATGCGCTGGATTGGCAAATGAATGGGATTTTACCAACAAGTGGTCCCTTTCCCAGAGTGATCCAACGGTGATCACCCTGTCCTAATCAATTTTAATTCAATCAACGGGCGATTGCTGGTTAAGAGGGGGGGTGATGTAACGGGGTAGCCCGTTATACGATATTTACACCAAATGGTGTCAATAAAAATATTGTCCAGCTTGACAATATCCGACCAATATTATCCAAGATGGACCATCTTGAAGAAATTTTATCCCCTTTTGGATAATATTCATGTGCTACTCCAAGATTGGTTGATGTAAGACATACCACCCATAGATTACCACCAATCGCTGCTAGACGCGCGCAACGAGTGGTGAGCAGGTTGTCGTCATACGACGACGTAGTTATATGTAGTTAAATAAAGATTAAAGTTATATTGATAGCTTAACTATATTAAAGACATTTCTCTTTTAACCTTTTACTTAACCTAAGCGTTGAGTAAATTGGCTTCCTCATCACGTACAAGGGTACGTAAAGTTTCGCGCCACCCCAAACAAAGGGTGCCCTTTTTTAAGACGTAGCAAGATTCAGTCTACATGTAGCAACATTCTACTTTAGGTTGACGTTCAGGTATGCTTGACTGTCGTGAAACACATCGACGGCGGTGCATTCCATATGGGTTAACAAGCGAGTTCCGACCGCACGTTAATGAACCCCTTCGTAACCGCATCATACACCGATTCTTTAAAACAGTTGCCAACACGAGCGAGAAGAGGATCGAGAAGGAATAGCGCTGTGGAGGACGTCATAGAGCCATCGGTACTGGTCCGGGATAGCAGCAGCAGATGGGTAGAACCCAGCAAATAGCAGGAACATGACGTTAATGAGGACTCCCATTACGGCAACGACTTCGCCACTAGACAGCAATATGATGAGAAGCTGGCCCAGGCTCGTCTGCATGAGCATTAATAGGGAGATTTTAAGCCAAAAGAGCAAAGCCGTTATGTAGGACCAGATGCAGAGGGTAAGGAAGAAGACGATAGTGAGAAGGACACTGCTGCCAAAGACGTAGAAAATTACGACGAATGAAGTGCTGAAAAAGTATTGGAGAGTGTTGTACGTCTGCGCGTCGGACTCGCGGCAGTAAATGATTCGTTCCCGCAGGGTAAAGGAGTAACGGGGCACCCTTCATTTGAAAGCCACGAAACTTCACTTACACTAGTTAGTACGTGCAGAGGAAACTAATCTACTTGAACGATTGGTCAAGTACGGGTAAAAAGAGAACTGTCTTTAATATAGTTAAGCTATCAATATAACTTTAATCTTTATTTAACTACACATAACTACGTCGTCGTATGACGACAACCTGCTCACCACTCGTTGCGCGCGTCTAGCAGCGATTGGTGGTAATCTATGGGTGGTATGTCTTACATCAACCAATCTTGGAGTAGCACATGAATATTATCCAAAAGGGGATAAAATTTCTTCAAGATGGTCCATCTTGGATAATATTGGTCGGATATTGTCAAGCTAGACAAAATTTCTATTGACACCGTTCGGTGTAAATATCGTATAACGGGCTACCCCGTTACATCACCCCCCCTCTTAACCAGCAATCGCCCGTTGATTGAATTAAAATTGATTAGGACAGGGTGATCACCGTTGGATCACTCTGGGAAAGGGACCACTTGTTGGTAAAATCCCATTCATTTGCCAATCCAGCGCATGGTTTCAAAAACCACGCGAGTTGCTACTGCAGCAGCAAGAAAGACGGCTGCAAGCATGCGTGCGGTCGCGGAAAGTGCCTCTTACGCCTCAGCAGCAGGCGATTCTTCGCCTGTTGTCGCGAATCCTCCACGTGGTGAGTCACCGCGTGTGACAGGCACATCCGTTGCGTCTGCAGCGGGTACCTCGAATCGTAATCAAGACGAGTCTGCGATTAAGCTCATCTATTCCGGCGAGTCGGAAGATGTATCCGACTCGAAGGCGACAGCTAACGCCTCCGGATCACCCGGGGCGGACACTGCAAGATCCAGGATAGCTGGCTTTGGTCAACGCGGCGGTGTCATGTCCGGGATCTTCGGATCGAGTGTTTATTCTGACGAATCTTCGCCTCACGCAAGTCCATCCAACGATATGACTCGTGGGGATGGTGGTGTGCACCTATACATCACCACAAGCGAAGTAGTTTGAGGGATCGGGGTATCACTGGTGTCAGTGCTCATGCTGGCACCAAAAAGAGGCCAGGGAACGAAATGTCCTGCGCAACGCTCCTCAAGTGGAGTCTCCGTGGATTTTGTCATCCAGAAAGTGGGACCCGTTGGAAGGCACGACTACCGAACCGGATCGAATCTGTTGTTCGATCACAGGAAGATCTGCCCACCTGACTCCAGCACGGAAACTATCCGTGCTGAGGAAGAATTCTTTACCGATGTGTTTTTCAAACATCGGTGGTACAATGGTAGCCGTGTTCGAGACGGAAAGGCCTTGGTGCAAGGATGGAACGCCCTCATCCACAACATCGAGTGCATTGGCCGTGAGGCCTGGCTCGGCAAACTTGATGCAGCTCGCACCAGGTTTGAGAAACGCAACCCAGTCGGGGCGCGATAAGTTGCACCGGCTTTCAAGAGAATCAGGGTGACCCTGTCTCTCGTGGGTTGATTCGTGTCCAGGTTGCCTGGACAACTCGAACCGTACCCTTAGGAAGACCTACCTCCCTAATGGTCCCTACTGGAGGGCGCGCATCTCTTCCGAGACGGCCGAAGAGATCGACACTTTGCAATCCCTGTACTCAAGTTCAAGGAGGTCGTTTTCCGACGGCCCTTCTTCAACCGCAGAGGGTGGGTCTCGTCGTACTGCTCGACGAGACCAAGGGCATCAACAATTAGCTGGGCACGAGGCTCGGCGGGAACACCTGATACGGCTCGAGGGTCGGATCAGCTCGATGTTCAAGAGCTGAGCCGTGTAACGGAACAGTTGCAAGATGACCTGGCTCACGAACGGACTCGGCGTTATGGGCTTGAGGATCTTGTAAGGGATAATGACAATATCCCTTACGCACGATCGTTCGGACAATCGTGCCGCGTTTTCGTTCGCGCAACTTGAGAACGAACGTTCGCCTCTTTCTCTTCGTGACGAGCTGGCTGTAGCTCGTCGAGACATCGCTGAGCTGCGTGTACAGGTCGCTTTGCTAGTCGAACAGACTGGCCCGTTGAAACAAACGGTACCACTCGAGAACAGTCTCGGCCCTTAACCGCGGAGATATTTTCTGCCTCTCGAAAAGGGCTCGTACTGATAGTACGGGCGGAGACGACCAACGTAAAACGTAGGATGCGTACGCATCTTACGGGGCAGTTCAATCGTGTATGCGTTGCCCATTCGGCGCAACACACGAAATGGACCGATGTACCTGGGCAGTAATTTACTGCTGCTCACGTTTTTCACTGCGTGTTTAGGTAAGTTTACTGTACACAGTAAAACTAGGTCTCCTTCATCAGATGAAAGAACACATGCTCTTCCATGTTTGTCTGCGTTTCTCTTCTGTATGTTTATTGCATCTGCAATCGACTCTTGAACAAAGCAGATAACCGCCTTGCGAGTCAGCAGAAATTCCTCTGCTATTGCATCCTTATTAACAGCAGTGCGCTTTGTGTGCACTGCTGAAAAGGCGTTGTCTTCACCAGTGAGGGCGTCATCTTCCTCACTGTGGCAGTCATTGGAGATGCTGAATATACCAGCGTCGTCGTCATCATCATTATCATCAACATCGATCGCATCCACATCGGCATCCATCACGTCGACACCATTGTCGACGGGTGATGAGCAAGATTTAGATCGGTTTTTGTTTGAGCGAGTCCAACTCCCCCCTTAAACTAGATTCATACTCTAAGAAGGCGGGTAAACGTGGATGGCGTAGGCCATTCACGAAGAACAGTGTATGCATTGTCGACGCATGCACCAAGTTGTTAATGGCGAATTCCACCATCGGCAAGAACTCACTCCAGCTCGAAAACGAGTGGACATACCCTCGAAGTATCTCTTCGAGAACGCGGTTGACGCGTTCCGTTTGATCATCTGTTTCTGGATGGTCGGAAGCTGACATCTTCGAACGTGCTCCAAGTGAACGGAATACAATTGCCAGAACTTCGCCGTAAAGCGGGGGTCCCTATCGGACACGAGTTCACGAGGTAACACGTGAAGTAGGAAGATAGTGTCGATAGAGACACGCGCATATCCCTGGGCTGTGATTGACTCCGGTACAGCAACAAGATGTACCAACTTGCTGAACCGATCAACAAACACAAGGATACTAGTATTCTTGTGAACGTCTTTAGAAAACCCAAAGACGAAGTCCATTGATACACACTACCAACTCTCTGCCGGAATCGGAAGAGGCTGCAAGGGTGCGCGGGATGAAGGACTAGGCTTCACCCGTTGACAAACTTCTCAAGCGCGAATGTACTTAAGCACAAAATCATACTGGCGGGGCCAGTAGAAGTCACGACTCACCATGAGGTTAGTCTTTTCTCTACCGCGATGTCTACTTGTTGGGACACCGTGACACTCATACATGATGAGCAATCGCAAATCATCAAGAGCTGGAGCGACGACATGAGGTTTGTCGCCGTTGACGGCTGTATAGTACAGCAGTCCATCACGGACAGAATACCGTTCGGTTGAAGAGCGGTATTGAGACGACAAGCTTTTCAAAGCTTGACTGCATGGATTGGATACGTAATCCGTCAACCGCAGAAGAGACTCGTCTTCTGTGTTTACTTTTCGCACATCATCGAGCAGATTCGACGACGGAACACTCACTGTTAGCGTCGCGACAGTGGGATCACCCCTACTGTTGTGTTGAGCAGTCGGCTCGAAATCGGGCCGACGCGAAAGAGCATCAGCGACGACATTAATTCGTCCTGGTTTTTATTCGACGGAGAAGTTGTACTCCGCGAAGAAAGACAGCCACCTCGCCATTCGTTGCGAGAGATGTGGACTGTTTACGACCGTGCGTAAAGACGCATGGTCGGTATAAACGATGAAGGGTCGATTTCCTAATAGATAGACTCTGAACTTCGCGAGTGCATATTTCATGGCAAGGAGTTCCTTGTCATGCACTGGGTATTCAGGTCAGCTTCTTGGAGCTGATGCGATTGACAAATGACGACGCGCTCAACACTGTCTGAGTCGTACTGCATTAACGAGCAGCCGATTTTAAAATCGCTGGCGTCACAGACCACGTGAAACGGTCTATCCTGGTCTGCAATCGCCAACACAGGTGAATGCACCAGGCTTTTCTTGATATATTCAAAGGAGTGCTGACACTCAGCGCTCCATGAGCACCTCTCGTTTTTCTTTAGCAGACGAGAGAGATGTACGGTCATCTCGGCATGGTTGCGCGAGTATTTGTGCAAGTATGCCGCCAAGCCAAGAAACTTTCGAAGTCCCTTGAAGTCAACTGACACAGGCCATCCGCTAATCGCCTTAATCTTTTCCGGATCAGGGCGTACACCGTTCTTACCCACGGTGCAGCCAAGAAGTGGTCTTTCGTTTGCTGCAAGTAGACACTTCTTGAGGCTCGCGAACAACTTATGCTCTCGCAGTAGAGTAAGAACCTTCCGGACGTGAATTCTGTGATCCTCCACGTCCGTCTTTCCATCCATAGCCCAGCTATGGAAGAAGACATCTTCGAAGTAACTCGGTGCGAAATCGCGCACCGACCGAGACAGGTTTGTAACACATCTGTTAAACGTTGCGGGGGTGTTACGTAGCCCCTGTGTGTAACGGGGCACCCTGAAGCTTGTACTGGTGACAGTACAAGCTACTTATTCTGATGACAGAATAAGGCGGTGCCTCAGAACTTCTCGTACACTCGTACGTGCAGAGGAAGACGGTAAGAAGAAGCGAGTACTTGGTTAAAGTAAAACGTAGAACTGCATTTATCATAGTTAATGTCTGCAATAAATCACTATGTATCTTCATCTAACTATGTCTAAATACAAATGTGTAAATCAACTATCTGCTCACCACTCATTGCGTGCGTCTGTCGTGGCGCGTCTTCGTTGGTTGATATAATGGCCTATATCAACCAATTAGGAACTACTCGTAAGTGCTACAGAATATTTGTCTTTATGACAATATTCTAAGAATCTACCTCGTATAGTTATATTCTATTAACAATTTCTGATAAATTGTTATGTAACGATTCACCCCGTTACATCACCCCCCCCCTTTACCATCAGTCACTTTAGTGACTGATCGACTAAATGGATACTAGTCCCAAATCATTTGGGACAGGGTTTGCACTTGTTGGTCCGAGTCCACTTCCCAACATCTCATCGCATGGTTAACAAGCCCATGCGATGCGCGAGCAAGGCCGCCGAGAGCGCGTCCGCACGTCTCTGTGCGGACGCCGAAGCAGAAACCACAGCAACCGATGTGTCATCGGTTTCTAAGCGTCTCAGACTGTATCACCTGGTGATGCAGGCGCTCGTCATGAAGACTCTCATGTCTTCACAGAGTACGAGCTCGGTGTCTCGTACTCTCCTGATACGGAAGACGGATCCGTATCGACGGCGATCGAATCCAAGCCGCCTGCCAAGCGTGGCATGGACGATGCTTTGCGTCGCAGCATCTTGGTTCATCTGATGAATCAGATGAACCATCGCCAAAGCGATGGCGCTCGAGATCGCGAGACTCGGGCGCTAACAGTGGTGTCGGTTCTCCTATGGACACCACTTCACAGCAAGGTGCCAGTACTTCTGTCGGCACGTCGCAGGAAGAGCGGGACCGCAATGTGCTGAGTCCCGCTCCTGAAAAGAAGGCATGGATGCCTCCTAAATCAGTCATGGATCACTTGTCGGCGACGACGAGTGATCGTTATCGAACACGGTTGTTCGATTCGTCAAGGATCCATCACCTTGATCCCATTGCGAAAAACTATCGCGCTGAACATGAATTCTTCATCGATGCTTTCTTCAGACATCGATGGTACAGTGGGAATCACAAACGTGATGGTCCCTCACTGCTTCAAGCGTGGAACGCCTAACCTCGAGGATGTAGGTCGTGACGCTTGGAACGACAAACCTATCAAAGCTCGTGATAAGTTTGAAAAGCGAACCCCGACAGGTGCACGCTACAAGCTGCAACGTCTGTCAAGGGAGAAAGGATTACCCTGCCTCTCTTGGGGAGACCCGTGCCCATGTTGTGTGAACAACTCTGCACGAGCACCTAAGGAGGCTTACCTCCTTACTAGCCCGTGGTGGCGCGTACGTGTCTCTACTGAGATGTACGAAGGGATTGACAACTTTAAATCCCTTTACGACCGTGCCGGGAAGACTTTCTCCGGCGGTCCTTCTGCGGCACAGGATGTGCCGTGTCGTACTGCTCAACCAGACCCAGTACGTCAACCATCAATTGGGAGCGGGGCTCCCAAGAATCCCAGGACGGGGAATAGCCGCGCCACCGGACGAGGTAACTCGTCCGACGTCCGTTCACGTCGCGGTGGTTCAACAGCTGCTCAACTAGATAGCGCTGGCCACCGCGAGAGTCCTCTAATGGAGGTGGAGGAGGAGGAAAGACGCTCTCCACACGATCATGTGGATCGGTGTGTTCCCGAGAGCTTCTTTGATCGCGTAACGCAAGGGTTACGCGACGATCTCGAGCATGAGCGGAATAGGCGTCTCCAAATGGCGGACACTGCCTCGAAGCATCGAGCTGAGTTTGCCTTTGCTCAGCTCGAGAACGAGAGATCTCTGACATCTCTTCGTGACGAGCTAAGGGTAGCTCGTGGGATTGCTGATCGGTCTCGGGATGAGATAACTGCTCTTCAGACCCTTGTTGATGTCCACCATCGGGAGCACAAGGCTCTCTGCGAGATGCTTGAGCGCAAGGGCGTTCTTCATCGGAAGAAGCAGCGTACTGATGGTACGGCTTAAGCCGACCAACGTAAAACGTGGGATGCGTTCGCATCTTACGTGGCAACTCGATCGTGTATGCATTGCCTAGGCGGTGCAATATACGAAAAGGGCCAATGTACTTGGGTAGTAGTTTACTGCTACCCAAGTTAGTCACTGCATGCTGTGGTAGATTAACCATAGACAGTAGGACTAAGTCACCTTTGTTAAATAAAAGAGTGTTTGCCCTTCCATTCTTGTCAGCGTTTTGCTTTTGCTTATCCACCGCTTCGGAGATGGAGTCTTGCACAAAACGGACTACCGTTCCACGAGCCAGTATGAACTCATCTGGTGACTCGTTAGCTTCAGTGCGCTGTGAGTGCACTGCAGCAACATCAACCTTTTCTTCAGTGAGGGCTTCCGCACTCTCACTGGCATCATCTTCTTCGATACCGATGTTGTCGATATCGGCATCAAACGCAATGACCTCATCGTCAGAGCGTGATGAGCGTGAACCAAATCGGTTTTTGCTCGCGCGAGTCCCTCCCCCCCTTAAACCAGAGTTACACTCTAGTAAGGTGGGTACACGCGGATGGCGCAAGTCATTCACGTAAAACGGTGTATGTGTCGTGGACGCATGCACCGAGTTGTTAATGGCAAACTCTACAATTAGCAAAAACTCACTTCAACTCTTAAAGGAGTGTACGTATCCTTAAAGTATCTCTTCGAGGACACGATTGGCGCGTTTCGTCTGACCATCTGACTCTGGATGATCAGATGTAGACATCTTCAAGCGCGTTCCGAGTGATTTGAACACGGAACGCCAGAAATCAGCAGTGAATCTTGGATCTCTGTTTGATACGAGTTCACGGGGCAACCCATGAAGTTGGAAGATGGTGTCGATAAAGACACAAGCACAGCAACTTGCCGTGATTGACTCTGGTACAGCCACAAGGTGTACCATTTTGCTGAATCTGTCAACAAACACGAGAATACCCGTATTCCCGCGTGCTTCTTTGGGTAACCCGAAGACAAATCCATTGAGATGGATTCCCAGCACTCAGCCGGAACCGGTAGAGGCTGTAAAGGTGCACGCGGTGATGGACTTGACTTCACTCGTTGACAAACTTCGCATGCGCGAACGTACTTGCGCACAAACTGATACTGGCGGGGCCAGTAAAAGTCTCGACTCACCGCGAGATTTGTTTTCTCCCGGCCACGATGTCCTCCTATAGGAGCATCGTAATGCTCGAACATGATCCGCAAACGCAGATCAGTATCATCTGGAATGACAACACGTGGTGTGTCACCAGAAACGGCTGTATAATGCAATAACCCGTTTCGAGTAGTGCATCGATCTGATGCAGATCGATACGCAGGCGACAATCGTTTCAAAGATTCTCGAGATGGTTGGGAGAGGTTTGTCAACAACTTCACCATCTTGGGCGTATGCCCGCCTCACATCATCATACAACGTTGTAGATGGGACTGAGGACGTCATAACCGCAACAGTGACTGTCTCACTGTTGGGTTTCGCGACTGTTTCAAAGTCGGGACGACGTGAGAGTGCATCAGCGACGACATTAAGTCGTCCTGGTTTGTCCTCGACCGTAAAGTTGTATTCTGCAAAGAATGACAACCACCGCGCCATTCGTTGTGAAAGGTGCGGGCTGTTCACTGCCGTGCGTAATGACGCATGGTCGGTATAAACAATGAAGGGTCTATCTCCTAATAGATAGCCTCTGAACTTCGCGAGTGCATACTTCATGGCAAGGGGTTCCTTGTCATGCACTGGATAGTTCCGCTCAGCTGGTTGCAGCTGACGCGACTGATAGCAGACGACGCGTTCAACGCCTTCAAGATCGTACTGCATTGATGCATAGCCGATTGCGAAATCGCTGGCATCACAGACCACATGAAATGGCCTGTCTTGATCGGCAATTGCTAGGACTGGGTAGTGTATCAAGCTCTGCACGATACCAACATGGGAGCGCTGATATTCAGCGTTACATAACCACCTCTCGTTCTTTTTCAACAAACGAGAGAGGTGCACAGTCATCTCGGCGTAATTGCGTGAATGCTTGTGCAAATACGCCGCTAGCCCAAGTAATTTTTGAAGACCTTTAAAATCAACTGGCACAGGCCAGTCGGTGATCGCCTTGATCTTTTCGGGATCAGGACGTACACCGTTCTTACCAACGATGCACCCAAGAAGTGGTATTTCGCTTGATGCAAATATACACTTCTTGAGGTTATCATACAATTGATGCTTTCGCATGATTGTAAGAACCTGTCGGACGTGGTACCTGTGAACCTCAACGTCCGACTTTCCATCCATAGCTCGACTATGGATGAATACGTCATCGAAAAAACTCGGCGCGAATTCTCGTACTGGTCTCAACAGATGTGATACACATCTGTTGAACGTGGCAGGGGCATTACTAAGCCCTTGTGGCATTACTGGCCATTCCCAGAGCATGCCGCTAGGCGTGCTTACTGCGGTAAAGGGTATGTCTCGTTCTCGCAGAAGCATTTGATAGAAGCCACCCATCAGATCCATGGACGAAAATATGGTAATCTTTGTCTCAACAGTTTAAACTGTTGAGCACCCTGTTCTCTCAACAACTCTGATTGTTGAGAACCTTGTAGGTGAAGCAAGGCTACTTTCTCGCGTTCGGCGTCGAGTTCATTTTGAATGAACTTGGCGATAGTAGCATGTTGGGCATCTCTATTGAGAGCCTCTAGCATGACGCTAAGAGCATGGATGCCCATGGTCGAACCCATTCGTTCGACCGCACCCCATTCAACATCGCTCAAATTGGATAGCCGTCACGCGTAGCGTGAAAGCTTTGGTCATCTTCATCATCCAACATATTCATGTTAGATGTGAACATGGTCCTTGGACGGACTACGAAGTGCTACCAGGTGTAACGGGGCACCCTGAAGCTTGTACTGGTGACAGTACAAGCTACTTATTCTGATGACAGAATGAGGCGGTGCCTCGAAACCTCACGTACACTGGTACGTGCAGAGGAGGAAGGTAAGGAGAAGAGAGTACTTGGTTAAAGTAAAAAGTAGAACTGTATTTATCACAGTTAAAGTCTGTAAATAAATCACTATTTATCTTCATCTAACTATGTCTTAATGCTAATGTGTAAATCAACTATCTGTGGACCACTCATTGCGTGCGTCTGTCGTGGCGCGTCTTCGTTGGTTGATATAATGGCCTATATCAACCAATTAGGAACAACTCGTAAGTGCTGCAGAATATTGTCCTTATGACAAAATTCTGAGAGTGCGACTATTATATTTTAGTTATATTCTATTAACAATTTCTGGAATTCTAGTATGCAACGGGTCACCCCGTTACACCCAAGCTTTGCGTGCCCTGTCTTTTGAGCACAAGGCTGGATTGAGTGACTGGACGCATGAATGACGAGTCGAAATTGTTGCGGCAAGATAACACGAGGAGCGACACTAACATTGCATCTTCTTTGGCGATAATTACTGTGTGGACAATCCCAGAGGAGAATTTGTAAAGCAGCGTACGTTACTACATGACATAAATTACATGGACGCAAGACTTCGTCGAGGACCGCCCGTAAAAAAATGGAGCTGTAATCGTACGTTCCTGTAATTAAAATGAATGGAAATAAAGAGAAAGAACAAATCGTAAATGATGGCGGCGGATTTAGAATTATGTCTTCAACTTGCTCAAAATAAACAGTGACAGGGGTAATTGGTGATATCATTGTCGAAAACTAGGGTGCTAGTGTTAGCAGCGCAGCGGGAGAGCACAAGTCCGAAGCAAATACGTACAATAGCGCGCAGAACACGCAAATGCGCAGAGGAGACGTACTTGGTCGTGACAAAGTTATACGGTGTCTCTTGACAAGCACATTTGCGAGAATTTATTACTATCTTAACGGAACGTTTTGCCTTCTCTATTCGCTATATTGTCTTTGGCTTGAACAGACGAATATTAGAAGCACACGAGAACAACTATAAATGTGCGTTTCATGCATTTGTCTACAACTCGTTCAATGTGACGTCTACTATATAGATAGTAGCAATCCCTGAGGAGGGGACTTGCCATACTTAAAAAGAACCGGTAGGGCCTCGTCAAAGCTGACACGTAGTACTGTATTTTTCGATCGCAGGCAAACACTAATAATTCAAGTAAAGTTCCCTAGTACGCCTCCTTGCTGTTGACCCTCTCTCACGAACTTGTAGCCCGTCCGAATAAAAGGACTATAGCCTCCTCTCTCGTCTTTATAAGATGCATTCAGTTGATATCAATCCTGAGCAGTATTCGTCATCGACGTTGACTGCAGGAAAAAAGCTTACATGCTTTCCACACCACGGTTTCTGCCAGGCCGACAATTGCGCCGTATTAAAAAATCAAAATCGATGCAAATGCTCCTTTCGTCCAGCGTGGTCGCTACACTTCCTTAAAATTTTAATTTTTTGGACTGCTATTGTGCAAATGCCCTTTGGAACAAAGTAGTAAGCCATTGAACACGGGAAATGGCCACACTTCAGAGAACGAGGCACTTTAAGGTAGCGTGCGCAAACCGGCAGGCTACCGCGATATCCCGATACCGGAAAGCTATTTTAGTCGACCGATTTGACGATGATGCCCCCGGAGCCGAGCTCTAATGGCAACGGGTTCGGAACATCCTCACAACGGTTTGCCACACCCGATTGTGGACGGACAGGAATACAGTGGTGTTTCGCGAAGCGGATCAATACGGTCACAGCAGCACAGAGCAACAATGGGAAGCGTGCATACGACAGTTACGGGCATTTGCGAAACGAGAACATCGAGCAGCAGCTACAGCCATTCGAGGGGCGACTATCAAATGCGTGTATTGAACTGTTTACTCGACAGCCTGGAGGGTCCCCGTTATTTCAGGGGGTCGGTATCGATCAGCCACCAGGAACATTATCGCTCATATCCTGGCTCAGGTCTTTTAGTAGGTCTTGTACTTAGAAACACTAAGTAAATGTACCCTCTGAACCTCTCTCTCACTGCCTTAAATTTTAGGACAATATGCACTGAGGCCGCAGAATTCATTTCAGTTTCATTGACGATGCGTCGACACCTTTCGAGAATATTCCGACCAGATGTGTAAAGGACGCCTTAGGCGCTTCAACCATTGGTGGCTTTAGATCTGATCTCTGTCAACATCTTTACTTTAACTGCGTCTGTTCAAAATCTAGCTGCGCAAATGAATCCTGAGGTTGAGGTGAGAATCAGTATGTACCAGCTGTCGCAAGAATAAATAACCAGGCGAAGTGGTATATAACGGCTGCATCGAAGCATCTAATGAAGCCGTAATTATGGAGTACATGCGAGAAGGGAGCGAGCTCTAAACCTCGCCCTTCGAATTTAAGTAATATAATTCAGACAACTAAATTAAGATGCATTTAAAATCTCAACAGCAGCATTAACTGGAAAATGAGTTTGGTCCAACTAATTTCTAGATTAGCTTGGTATATGTGGCTGTAATAACGCGATCGGTATTTGCTTAAGATCGTCCAGCATTTGGTAATGTTCTTACATTCACCTATAACCGATTATAAGCCAACCTGGTGCGCGCATCACAATATTAACCTACCCATTAAGCGACTCTTATTATGCGAATCGACGTATGAGGGAGAACACGATAGGTCGTATTTAGCACGATTAAGTGTAAATAGAACCGAATAATTTATAGACAGACACACACACACAGATAGGTACGATAAGTGAGTTCGATATCTAACCTTGCATACACATACTAATAGCTCTACCCTTCGGGCTCGCGATCACGCAGGGTTGACAACACGCTTAGAGGAAACTCCAGCACATCGGGAAACCGAAAAGTATATTCTATAAAATCCAAATATACGTATCCGATTATCCTGATTAACCTCGGGTCGTCCTCGTCTGTGTCACTCACAATTGTGACCGTCACATTAGCACGTTGATAAATCGTCTTCTGATGTCCCGTCAACACTGGGCTATGACCGTGGGTCCGATCCAGCTACTGCTTATATAGCTGGATCGGAGTCACGCGCAAAGACCCAACAGGTTAGACCCAACAAATTTTTATGTAATTCAATTTAATTGTCCCTGTCGCTTTCCCCGTCCTGTCGCCCGACCTCAACTGCTCTATTTAAGAAAACGAAATTACACCTATTCGCAGAGCTCAAGACACCACAAAAAGTTGTGGGTGATCTATTTATGGCATTTACGAAGCACTCTTTTATGGGGTGCCGCGAAATTTCACGTACACTAGTACGTGCAGAGGAAGCTAATCTACTTGAACGACTCGGTCAAGTAAAGGTAAAAAGAGAACTGTGTTTAGTACAGATAAGCTATCAATATAACTTGAATCTTCATCTAACTGCATTAAACTACGTCGTCGTATGACGACAACCTGTTCACTACTCGTTGCGCACGTCTAGCAGCGATTGGTGGTAATCTATGGGTGGTATGTCTTACATCAACCAATCTTGGAGTAGCACATGAATATTATCCAAAAGGGGATAAAATTTCTTCAAGATGGTCCATCTCGGATAATATTGGTCGGATATTGTCATGCTAGACAAAATTTCTATTGGCGCCGTTTGGTGTAAATATCGTTGAACGGGCTACCCCGTTACATCTCCCCCCCCCTTAACCAGCAATCGCCCGTTGATTGAATTGAAATTGATTGGGACAGGGTGACCACCGTTGGATCACCCTGGGAAAGGGACCACTTGTTGGTAAAATCCCATTCATTTGCCAATCCAGCGCATGGTTTCAAAAACCACGCGAGTTGCTACTGCAGCAGCAAGAAAGACGGCTGCAAGCATGCGTGCGGTCGCGGAAAGTGCCTCTTACGCCTCAGCAGCAGGCGATTCTTCGCCTGTTGTCGTGAATCCTCCACGTGGTGAGTCACCGCGTGTGACAGGCACATCCGTTGCGTCTGCAGCGGGTACCTCGAATCGTAATCAAGACGAGTCTGCGATTAAGCTCATCTATTCCGGCGAGTCGGAAGATGTATCCGACTCGAAGGCGACAGCTAACGCCTCCGGATCACCCGGGGCGGACACTGCAAGGGCCAGGATAACTGGCTTTGGTCAACGCGGCGGTGTCATGTCCGGGATCTTCGGATCGAGTGTTTATTCTGACGAATCTTCGCCTCACGCAAGTCCATCCAACGATATGACTCGTGGGGATGGTGGTGTGCACCTATACATCACCACAAGCGAAGTAGTTTGAGGGATCGGGGTATCACTGGTGTCAGTGCTCATGCTGGCACCAAAAAGAGGCCAGGGAACGAAATGTCCTGCGCAACGCTCCTCAAGTGGAGTCTCCGTGGATTTTGTCATCCAGAAAGTGGGACCCGTTGGAAGGCACGACTACCGAACCGGATCGAATCTGTTGTTCGATCACAGGAAGATCTGCCCACCTGACTCCAGCACGGAAACTATCCGTGCTGAGGAAGAATTCTTTACCGATGTGTTTTTCAAACATCGGTGGTACAATGGTAGCCGTGTTCGAGACGGAAAGGCCTTGGTGCAAGGATGGAACGCCCTCATCCACAACATCGAGTGCATTGGCCGTGAGGCCTGGCTCGGCAAACTTGATGCAGCTCGCACCAGGTTTGAGAAACGCAACCCAGTCGGGGCGCGATAAGTTGCACCGGCTTTCAAGAGAATCAGGGTGACCCTGTCTCTCGTGGGTTGATTCGTGTCCAGGTTGCCTGGACAACTCGAACCGTACCCTTAGGAAGACCTACCTCCCTAATGGTCCCTACTGGAGGGCGCGCATCTCTTCCGAGACGGCCGAAGAGATCGACACTTTGCAATCCCCGAACTCGCGTTCAAGGAGGTTGTTTTTCGATGGCCCTTCTTCAACCGCAGCGGGTAGGTCTCGTCGTACTGCTCGACGAGACCAAGGGCATCAACAATTAGCTGGGCACGAGGCTCGGCGGGAACACCTGATACGGCTCGAGGGTCGGATCAGCTCGATGTTCAAGAGCTGAGCCGTGTAACGGAACAGTTGCAAGATGACCTGGCTCACGAACGGACTCGGCGTTATGGGCTTGAGGATCTTGTAAGGGATAATGACAATATCCCTTACGCACGATCGTTCGGACAATCGTGCCGCGTTTTCGTTCGCGCAACTTGAGAACGAACGTTCGCCTCTTTCTCTTCGTGACGAGCTGGCTGTAGCTCGTCGAGACATCGCTGAGCTGCGTGTACAGGTCGCTTTGCTAGTCGAACAGACTGGCCCGTTGAAACAAACGGTACCACTCGAGAACAGTCTCGGCCCTTAACCGCGGAGATATTTTCTGCCTCTCGAAAAGGGCTCGTACTGATAGTACGGGCGGAGACGACCAACGTAAAACGTAGGATGCGTACGCATCTTACGGGGCAGTTCAATCGTGTATGCGTTGCCCATTCGGCGCAACACACGAAATGGACCGATGTACCTGGGCAGTAATTTACTGCTGCTCACGTTTTTCACTGCGTGTTTAGGTAAGTTTACTGTACACAGTAAAACTAGGTCTCCTTCATCAGATGAAAGAACACATGCTCTTCCATGTTTGTCTGCGTTTCTCTTCTGTATGTTTATTGCATCTGCAATCGACTCTTGAACAAAGCAGATAACCGCCTTGCGAGTCAGCAGAAATTCCTCTGCTATTGCATCCTTATTAACAGCAGTGCGCTTTGTGTGCACTGCTGAAAAGGCGTTGTCTTCACCAGTGAGGGCGTCATCTTCCTCACTGTGGCAGTCATTGGAGATGCTGAATATACCAGCGTCGTCGTCATCATCATTATCATCAACATCGATCGCATCCACATCGGCATCCATCACGTCGACACCATTGTCGACGGGTGATGAGCAAGATTTAGATCGGTTTTTGTTTGAGCGAGTCCAACTCCCCCCTTAAACTAGATTCATACTCTAGTAAGGTGGGTACACGCGGATGGCGCAAGCCATTCACGTAAAACGGTGTATGTGTCGTGGACGCATGCACCGAGTTGTTGATGGCAAACTCTACAATTAGCAAAAACTCACTCCAACTCTTAAAGGAGTGTACGTATCCTCGAAGTATCTCTTCAAGGACACGATTGGCACGTTCCGTCTGACCATCCGACTCTGGATGATCAGATGTTGACATCTTCAAGCGCGTTCCGAGTGATTTGAACACGGAACGCCAGAAATCAGCAGTGAATCGTGGATCTCTGTCTGATACGAGTTCACGGGGCAACCCATGAAGTCGGAAGATGGTGTCAATAAAGACACAAGCACAGCCACTTGCCGTGATTGTCTCTGGTACAGCCACAAGGTGTACCATTTTGCTGAATCTGTCAACAAATACGAGAATACCCGTATTCCCGCGTGCGTCTTTGGGTAACCCGAAGACGAAATCCATTGAGATGGATTCCCAGCACTCAGCCGGAACCGGTAGAGGCTGTAAAGGTGCACGCAGTGAAGGACTTGACTTCACTCGTTGGCAGACTTCGCATGCGCGAACATACTTTCGCACAAACTGATACTGGCGGGGCCAGTAAAAGTCTCGACTTACCGTGAGATATGTTTTCTCTCGGCCACGATGTCCTCCTATAGGAGCATCGTGATACTCGAACATGATCCGCAAACGCAGATCAGTATCATCTGGGATGACAACACGTGGTGTGTCACCAGAAACGGCTGTATAATGCAATAAACCGTTACGAGTAGTGTATCGATCTGATGCAGATCGATACGCAGACGACAATCGTTTCAACGATTCTCGGGATGGTTGGGAGAGATGTGACAACAACTTCACTATCTCACCATCTTGGGCGTATGCCCGCCTCACATCATCATACAACATTGTAGATGGGACTGAGGACGTCATAACCGCAACAGTGACTGTCTCACTGTTGGGTTTCGCGACTGTTTCAAAGTCGGGACGACGTGAGAGTGCATCAGCGACGACATTAAGTCGTCCTGGTTTGTACTCGACCGTAAAGTTGTATTCTGCAAAGAATGACAACCACCGCGCCATTCGTTGTGAAAGGTGCGGGCTGTTCACTGCCGTGCGTAAGGACGCATGGTCAGTGTAAACAACGAAGGGTCTATCTCCTAATAGATAGACTCTGAACTTCGCGAGTGCATACTTCATGGCAAGGAGTTCCTTGTCATGCACTGGATAGTTCCGCTCAGCTGGTTGCAGCTGACGCGACTGATAGCAGACGACGCGTTCAACGCCTTCAAGGTCGTACTGCATTAATGCACAGCCGATTGCGAAATCGCTGGCATCACAGACCACATGAAATGGCCTGTCCTGATCGGCTATTGCTAGGACTGGGGATTGTATCAAGCTCTGCTTGATACCCTCAAAGGAGCGTTGACATTCAGCGTTCCATAACCACCTCTCGTTCTTTTTCAACAAACGAGAGAGGTGTACAGTCATCTCGGCGTAATTGCGTGAATACTTATGCAAATACGCCGCTAGCTCAAGGAATTTTCGAAGACCTTTGACATCGACCGGCACAGGCCAGTCGGTGATCGCCTTGATCTTTTCGGGATCAGGACGTACACCGTTCTTACCAACGATGCACCCAAGAAGTGGTATTTCGCTTGCTGCAAATATACACTTCTTGAGGTTAGCATACAATTGATGCTTTCGCATGATTGTAAGAACTTGTCGGACGTGGTACCTGTGAACCTCAACGTCCGACTTTCCATCCATAGCTCGACTATGGATGAATACGTCATCGAAATAACTCGGCGCGAACTCTCGTACTGGTCTCAACAGATGTGATACACATCTGTTGAACGTGGCAGGGGCATTACTGAGCCCTTGTGGCATTACTAGCCATTCCTAGAGCATGCCGCTAGGCGTGCTAACTGCGGTATAGGGTATATCCCGTTCCCGCATTAGGATTTGATAGAAGCCATCCATCAAATCCATGGACGAAAAGATGGTACTCTTTGACATACCATCAATGATTACGTCCTTCCTCGGTATCGGCGTCTGAGCCGGTACCGTTGCAGCGTTCAATTTGTTAAACGCGTGCACTATCCGCCACCCTCCTGTTGCTTTTCGCACACAGAAGGTCGGAGAGCTATGTGGGGAAGTTGATTCCCTCACATGGCCCGCTGCTAAACGATCGGCAAAGAACTTGTCGATCGCAAGTACTTGTTCACGAGGCAGTGGCCACTGCTTCATGACACAGTACTTCGAGCCTGGTTTAAGCTCGACTTCGTGTCGAATACCTTTATCCTTCGGTAATTCGCACGGAACAGTTTCAGGGAATACATCCTTGAATTCAACCAAATCTTCATAGAGAGGATTTTCCTTGAGCGATTCCCATGATTGGGACTCATATCGCTCAATTCGTGTCTTTCCATCTAGGACACTCTCGTCCATAGATGAACTACTGAGAACTCTCTCGTTCTCAGTAAACACTGTTGCTGACCTTATGTCGGTTACATACTCGTCGTCAGCGACGAGTATGCAGATCTGCTTGACTTTGCCACTACGCAGATCACGCAAGAACCTATTATGTTCGAGCGTTGGCAACTGAGTGATCTCCGAAATTAACTTCGGAGGCGCAATCAGATCAAGTGTATAAGCGCCTACACATGATCCGTTATTGACTATGACATTCAATGTCTCTGTCATTTCCTGGGGACTTATTCCCTCAGGCTTCGAAGGACTTATTCCTTCGTCTTCCCGGGGACTTATTCCCGCGGGTTTCGGGGAACTTATTTCCGCCGTATTTGTAATCTTGGGACTTATTCCCTTTACTTCCTCTAGCTGGGGTTGCGCAACCACAGCGAGATCCTCTACGAAAGACTCTCCAGTCGATCTAGGATTATCGTTTCGCTTAACCTGAGCGATCGATTGTTTCTCTTCTAGATGTTCCCCTCTAGGGATACATCTTTGTCCCAGTCCACCCGACTTATTCGAGTGGTGGACCTTCGGCGCAGCCTGTGTTTCCTCACAGCCGCCGGAACTTGGCTCCGAAGTGTAACCGTTTGGTACACTAAGGTTTTGTGCAGTCGTACTAACGACCGTACCACAAGTGAGGCCATCGCACTCACTCGTAGTACATCCACACGCTTGTGGACGCTCCAAAACGTTCATCAGATGGCCATCTGATGAACAAGCGGCAGGCATCGTTACTGTCCGATGTTGCCAGTTTACCCGTGGTTCGTACCTTCTGAGCCACGGTATTCCAAGGATGACATCAAATTTGTCATCCAAATCCAATACGATAAAGTCATCGTCGTATTGGGTATCTTCTAGCGTATAGTGAATCTTCACTATACGCTTCATGATTTGGTTACGGATGCGCCTGTCGCAAGACGTACCGTCATCCTCGTAGGAGGTGTGTCACATTCACTGAATTTAAAGTGACTATCTTCTAGCGATTGGCGTCGCACAAAATTGTTGGACGCCCCACAATCGACTAGAGCTCGAAGGGACAACTTATTCGTCACTTCGAGTTTCAAGGTAATGAGTGAGATCTCATTACCTAGAGCAGCAACGCACAATGTCTGTGTGTTGGGAGCAACCTTCATCAAGAGGCCTACAAATTCTCTTGACGTTGCTGGATCAGTAGGGTGCTCCGCACCTACTGATCCTGTCCGTTTTTTGACGGTCCATCCCGTTGTTGCGTCTTTGCACCAACTGCGGACCCTCGTCCCTGCCCCTTTCTCATGGGTGGACGGTCACTACGCCCAGTGTCGCGAGACACTGGACGAGGGGCACTACACTCGTAAGCGTAGTGTCCTGTCTTTTGACATCTGTTGCATCTCTGCAACTTCTTGTAGCCTGTAGAGCGAGCCTTCTCGCTCTCTACATAACAGAGTTCCATCGGCTCTGGACCTCCGTTGTCATATCGTCTCGGTTGACGATATGATGTCGAGCTGGCGCGAGCCTGTCTCAGACTGAAGTCTTCCTGCTCCGCAATTGAAATGGCTTGTTCTAGTGAATCTAGTTCAAGCCGGAACAGGTGAGTCTTGACGGGACCATCCGCAAGACCCTGCATGAACACCGAAACCAACGTGTGTTCATCCACCGGATTGGAACTTATACAACTCGTGAGATGTCGTATATGTTGAGCGTAAGCGTGCACATCACGCTTACCCTGCTTGAGCTTCAAGAGTTCGGTTCGAGCTCTGAACTCAGCTCTAGGCGGTTCAAACGTTTGTCTGAGCCGCGACTTGAAGACTTCCAACGACCCAAACGCATATGGGTCGTGCAGCTTGAGCCCCAGTGCCCAAGTCTTGGCACGTCCTGCCAGATTTGACTGGGCAAATGCAACTTGCATATCCCCGTCGTCGATGCGACGCGCCCTTATGGCGTCATCCAATTCGACGAACCATCTCAAGAGGGAGTCTTCTTCGACCCCCCTATACTTTGAGATGTCAATCTTCAAAGTCTCGGGTCGACGCGAGTGCATCGACCCGCCAGCAGCAGCTTGCTGCTGTCTCAACAGTTCAAACTGTTGAGCACCTTGTTCTCTCAACAACTCTGCTTGTTGAGAACCTTGTTGGTGAAGCAAGGCTACTTTCTCGCGTTCTGCGTCAAGTTCATTTTGAATGAACTTGGCGATAGTAGCATGTTGGGCATCTCTATTGAGAGCCTCTAGCATGACGCTAACAGCATGGATGCCCATGGTCGAACCCATTCGTTCAACCGCATCCCATTCGACATCGCTCAAATGGGAGTAGCCGTCACGCGTAGCGTGAAAGCTTTGGTCATCTTCATCATCCAACATATTCATGTTGGATGTGAACGCGGTCCTTGGACGGACTACGAAGTGCTACCAGGTGTAACGGGGCACCCTGAAGCTTGTACTGGTGACAGTACAAGCTACTTATTCTGATAACAGAATAAGGCGGTGCCTCGTAACTTCACGTACACTCGTACGTGCAGAGGAAGACGGTAAGAAGAAGCGAGTACTCGGTTAGAGTAAAAAGTAGAACTGTATTTATAATAGTTAATGTCTGCAATAAATCACTATTTATCTTCATCTAACTATGTCTAAATACAAATGTGTAAATCAGTTATCTGCTCACCACTCATTGCGTGCGTCTGTCGTGGCGCGTCTTCGTTGGTTGATATAATGGCCTATATCAACCAATTAGGAACTACTTGGAAGTGCTACCGAATATTGTCCTTATGACAATATTCTGAGAATATAACTCTTATAGTTATATTCTATTAACAATTTCTTATAAATTGTTATGTAACGATTCACCCCGTTACAGGTCAGGTATGGCCAAGAAAATCGGTCTTGACGTTCTCAGTCCACATAAATTGGCACGAATCTTTAGCCATGTCTACTTGTATTTAAAATGTCTTGCCCCAATCAAAGAAACCGGACCCGAGTCAGACGTACACTTCGAACCTATCAAGCTTCGCAATTGCGGGCTTGCACTGCCTCGCGTCAGGCTTTCTAAACTGGATTGGCGAAGAAAAATTAAATCGACGCATATTGTGATTTCTGTCGATGTGGCAGAGGCAGATGTCAACACGCTAATATCTGAACAGGCAGCTGCTGTACGCGCTGTGCACGCTGTCGATCGACACAAAAGCGCGCTTGGTGACTTGGCAATTCCGAACAGTCGAGCGCGTCACGTTCAAGCTTGCCCACGAAGTCCGCGCCAAAAATTGAGATTAACAGTTTGATGTCCAATGCTCCACGCATGCGCTCGTCTTCGTCAATCCTTGCCTGGGACAGCTTTATCTCTTCATGAGCTCGTCTATGCCGTCAGCATCTCGAGAATTTTCTACAACGCATCGTTGTCCACGCTCCTTGCGTGAGCGTGCAAAGGTACGAACACGGCAGGCTCCATCGCAGCCCTTGTGTAACTGGTAGTCGGCAAATCCCTTGCCGTGTTGTTGTCCTCGGACAACCCGTTCGGGCTCATCATCTGTTCGTTCGTGGTAGTCGAGAAGAAGAAGTCTGTAGCGTTGTGAGAAAAGAATTGTGTCATTGTTTGTTGGTGTTATTGATTCTTGCCACTATGATGGACTAGTTTTTCTTGTTATCCATCGCTCCTATCCACTAAACTATTCACTAAGCTGTCCACTCAATCACTAATCTTCCAAAATCTCTACAAGTCGTCAGCCGTTACTTCAACCGTTCCTTCAACCGTAAAGGGTAGTAATGCCGTTTTATGACATTGGTGGTATTTTACAAATCAAGGATATAAGTAACTACTACGTCTCAATTTATCGTAAACGGACCTAGTTTGATCAATACAGAAAACGGACCCCTGCTGCATGTGCTGTTGAACCCGGTGTGGTCAACTACACCATACGATTCACATAAAACTATTGTGAAGGGTGACATACAGGGAAGTAAATCTAGTCAATGGAAGTTCAAAATCTCTGCACATCTGACCTTCTGAGTATAGCATAATCCATTTAGCTTTAACTATTAAGCTAATTAGTTGCTCATAAACCGTTTGACGCCGTTTCTCTACAGAATAGCAAAATTCAAAGTGTAAATAGCCTCGCCCTAATTTTCAGACTGAAAAATTACGCGGCTGTTCTGTGTTTGATATCAGTCGCTAATTGATGATGTGTGAATAGTATCCTAAAAGCAAAATATAGGTTTACAGAGGAAGAATTTGTATTTAATGTGTGGTCTAGAAACCCATTCAATCTAAAAACGAGGTTAGTAATGGTGTGATGGCACCGTGAATGTCAGCTTGAAGGATGCGGAGTATCTCGTAGGTAGGACCGTGGATTTTCAGGGACAGTTCATGCAAATGACAGAAACTACCTCAGATGGTCATTTTCCCTATGTTTTAGTTATAAATAATCAGTTAGTCTTCTTGTACGGAGATCTATTCGTGAACAGGCTTTCGATTGGAAATTGTCGGTCTAGGACCAAGAAAAGAAGGAACACCTGGAATCGAATTCATATCAAGGCTTAAAGGCATTGAGACCTGTAAGTTCTTTAATTGATATTAGTGCTGTATTTGAGCCGAACTATAAAAAAATTGTTTAATTATCGGACTTGGTGATCTCTAATAAAACTGCAACCAGCGCTTATAATACTTGATCGGTTTATTGCACTAAATTAATTTATTTATCCGTGGATGAGCAATCTTATCTTCTTCGATGGATTGAAAAGGTCTTACATAAAAGCCAAAATGGCACTTTGCCCTCACGATGAACATCAGCCCCATCAAACGACCAAAATGGCTACGTGCTTCTGACCAAAAGGTTAATACATGATCCAGGTCTAGAACTAAAATTCAAGAACATGTTTCAGTGGTCTTCAAGGCTCTTATTTCGCTGGTTTCCAGATAGATAATGATTTAAGTGTGAAAGATTAGTAGGAGGTTCTGCTGGTAATTTTTTTACGTTAACCCTTAATAATTTAATTTAATATTTTACAGAATACGTTCGGTGCCACCACGACCCGATGCTTGAAAATCTGTGATACATTTAAAAAACAATAATGTTTACTGAGATTGAAATGATAGCAGAGAGACGACTTGATAAGGTATTTATTGGTTAACTCGTAAATAGGAATATTAATCCCACCTTTTTTAATTATTCCTAATCTTCAGAAAATTAATTTTTAAAGAACAGAGCGCGGTGCACAAAGCACTTGCCGCGATAACGTCAATGTAAAGATTGTCCAAAAGACAAACTTTCTAACGATGAGAGCTAACCATAACGATATCGATATTTATTAAACAAATGAGATGATGCCGAGCACGCCACTTATCTCCAGGAGATGGATGCTAGAGTAATGGCAGGAAAGGGAAGATCTTGAGCGCAAATTTAAAAAAGAGTCTTTTGCGTCCTTTAAATGTGGGCAATTTGCTCATCTAAAGTGCAGTGAAATCAGTTGCGAAAGAAAATTATTGCATGCTGGATGATGATCTTTTTACGCACATCATGAGTGAGGGCAAGCTAACAAAAAAACTGATGTGCTGGAACAAAGCGCCCCATTAGTTTTTTACTCTATTCGGGAACAAGCAAAGTGTGTAAAAGATTAATTACACGAGTAGTACAATTCACGTATTCGCTTCCGTTTTTGCCGTGTTCATACTGCATGTATGTTACATTTCAGGTGGTGACATATTAATTAAATGTGTACAAAATTCTTGCCTTTATTACCAATGAGAGATTTGTAGTGTTTTGTGCGCATGCCTTTAACCAATTTGACGATCGCAGTACATCACTGTGTATTTACTTCAACCTCAATCATAGTCCCTATAAAGGTCAGATAGACCTTAAGATCGAAATTAAATTTCAATTGCGTGCGCGTTAAAAAATGAATTCTAAATACACATCCTTTATAACCCAAGTTTAGCTGAAAACCTTAAGTCTTAATTAGTTTGTGTTTGTTATTTTTGGGAGTTGTAGTGGTATAATTATATTGGTAGTGCGTGAAATTTTAAAACGTTTGTCGCCACACACTAATCGTATGTAGGTATAAAAAAAAATACACCCCGATCAAAATGTATGTGGGGGGAAATTTAAAATGGTTTGCAGTTAACACTGGCCTTTTTTCACTATCTTATTACGAATGTGTTCCTGTTACTAGCTTTGTCAAATACATATCAATTCTTGGAAACAAACTACTAAACAAAAACTAGGTACGTTTAATTATATGTATTACGGTTATTTAGTAATTCTTTTTGATAGATCACTTATCGATTTGACCTTCTTCTTCATGATTGGGAAAATCTATTTTTTAACTAGATATTAATGGGTTTTTCTTAACAAAAATTAGGTTCAGGCAATATCCGATTTGCAAAGAGTGTGCGTCAATTTTAATCTCGTTTACTACTAAGGTGACAAAACCGATCGTTAGTTGATTAAACAATTGTTTAATTTAAGTGGCTTTCAATGGGCGTGTGAGCTGATATGTTAAAAGTTCAATTTTCTGAACAAATTCATAAATTAGCTGATGCGCATACGTGCAACATATACGAGCGCTTCCACGCCCTTACAATTGCATGATAGTGATAGATCATACTTGTTAGACCTTTAGGCAAATATTTACTATGACATAATGTTTAGGTGAACGTTGGAGATCCTCGATGGATAAAGAACTTACGGTGAAGCGTAAAAACTTCCCACCTCACTACTATGGATTAGCAGGCAATACATTAATTCGCGGTGCTGTTTGGTGAATTTTCGTGATGTTGCTGCTAAGAACTACGACGCCCGAGCAACACCGTGGCGACATCCAAGACTCGTGGTGCGTTAACTCGCCAAAACACATCATAAAGTATATTTTTTTTGCGCACATTGCATAAAGACGCTGCAAATACGGACACATTCACCTATTTCAAAGAAACATCGAATCTTTATAAAATTGCACGATTTTTAAAAATCGATATTGCAACTTTGTCAATATTTATCGACGAATCGACTGCAAAATATATTGCAAGCTGTCTTGAATTTTAAAAATTTCAAATGAAGTGCTCGCATGAAATTTTAGATACGAGTCCACGTTATCCACGCTGGGAGTCAATTAGCGCACCAATATTGGCATCCTAATCTCCCTAAGACGTTTTATAATTAACACAATTGTTTTCCACTTCGACGGGGCAACTCGTCATTGCATGGATATGTGCTGAAGACACTTTACCTCGCTTCGTGTATTATCACGCCGCCTATCGATATAGCTTTACAAATCCCAGTATCTCTCCTCGGTGTGCAAGACGGCCTAACGCGAAATTGGTTTAATCGTGCTAAACGGAGGACTTTTGTGGAGGAGTTGGCCCTTAATTTTCGTAAAGATTACAAGACTGCGTCTAATCACTCGCATGAAGCGCCTAAACATCCACATACTTCTGGACCAGAGCATACAAAAAATCACGCTAATGATGCAAAACATGGTCGCGGGGAGCATTTCGGCCGCAAAGCTCGTATCCAAAACACGAAAAAAAGTTTTTCAGTGGGACAAGATAGCTATAGATCTGCGGCCATCTGACGAGCACTAGAGTCGGTGGTCGTGGAACTCAAATTTGTTACGTCAAAATAATGTGAAGTGGGCTGTACCCGAGCCTAGTACACAGTATTTATAAGCGGTTCAAGTAAGCGTGAGTAGTCTTATTATTAAAATAATGCACCCGAATATTTTTGGTGGCAGCTCGGGCTCCAAACTTTAAGGTGATACATTTTATGCAATGCCAACAACATGCGCAACGATGAACGTCTAAATTTTATTGGTTTCATTGTTGCTGAAGTGAGGCGACCATTCAACGCGGTTTCAATCGCACTTGTTTATTTGTTTTCAAAAAAGAAGTATTTTCATGGTGAATGACAAGAACTATACTATCGATTGCAACTTGAAGATATCGTGGCTGTCACTGTTATAGCCAACAATTGATTGGCCTCCACGGCCCGTCAATATGTGAAGCCTGTATGACATGAGATGTGTATTAACTACAATGTTAGACGCTTCGTCCCATCGGCCTCACTTTAGTAGCATTGACGAATTCTCCATGTCTAAAAGTCAGTACAGATAGAGCGATGCCCCTCTTCGTCCTTTTTTTCTGTCAAATTTAAAGGGCGGGCTAATAAACAAAGATTTTTGCAGAAATGAACACTGTTCGAGAAGAGGATCCCGATTCATTACGATTTGGAGAACAACGAGCTTCCTCATGCAGCGGAAGCTTTTGCCTCGGGGTCACACTAAAGTCGGTATTAGAGGCATGGTGCCATAGGATCCACACAACGAGAGATTATTGAAGGTTAAAGGCGTACATTTGAACTCAACCGCTAAGCCGTATTAGCATAGCTTATCGATTACGGATAGCTAGCAATTATTAGAAATGGCAAATTATAGATGTCGTTGTTTTAGTGTATTTAAACCAGAGTGATACTACAAGGATTTCAATGTTAGATAACATAGGATATAGGATAAATACGTATCTAATGCCATTTATTGTTATAAATAATTACCTAAATCAACTTTCTGTAAATAATTTTGACGTGTGTCTTTTTAAGACGTCACTGGTTGTAAGACTTCATATTCGGTATAAAGACTATCACCGTTCCGCATAAGTGCCACGCGAATCCTCGTACAACTTTTTTGCTAACCTAAAGGTAGTAGCTATAATTTGTTTGGATACTAAGAGTTAAGTTTCATGAGTTCTGTAAAGACTTATGAGAAACGTTACCCGTTTGATTATCATGCAAAAAAACTTTTAAGTCCTTAAATTTTTCTTATGCAAAAGAAAATGAATGGGTTCTCTAATGCATCGTAAAATTGCATCATTAATAAAGGGTGCCATGACATGAGCATCCGTCGTGGTTCCAGAGCGCAAACCTTAAAATCCATCTGAGGTTTAGTGACGATCAATGCCTGTTTTATTCCACACTTGCATATTGAAGCGAAATAATTCCTGCAACTTTTCACATACTAAGTTTTAAGTGCGATTAGAATTTTTGAAAGCTTCGTGTCTAAAACAATCAGACGTATGAACGAGTATAAGTTGTTGTTTCTTTTGGCAGTTCCGCGAAATTGTCAAGCTCCGGCCCACTTTTAAGTAAGAAGGTGAAGTCGAATTTCTGATCTAATTAGTTTTTTCAAATTGGCTAAAAGCTTTTACTGTTTGTTAATAAAGTAAAATTTTGGCAGAAATTAGTCGTGGACTCTCAGAATGCGCGGTAAATTGCTAATAGATAGTTCTTCTAGGCGGACTTGATATGATCTACAAAGAATACAGCTTTGTCACCATCCTTGAAGAGCTTTTTCGAAGCGAGTGATAGCCATACATCATCCAAACAAGGTGACGCAGTCGTTATGTCATAGCATATAGCTTCAAAAAAATTACAATTTTATTCGATTCGTGTGGGCATTTGACAGATGTTGATCTCTATAAAAATTTTACGGTAGGATTCCTATCAAAAATTGTTAATTTAATAAATGAAAACACAAGACCTGTCGAGCCGCATTCTACAAGCTTTCGTCTAGTAACATTGTATGTCCAAGCCCGCCATTTGACTTATATATTAGATGTGCGTTTGTTGTCTCATCCTGCTACAATTGATGATCGCGGCAATATTTATAAGCACGAAAACCGCTGTAAAACAGAGTCTTTTTAATTTGTCGTGACTCTGTGCCCCCTTTCAACCCAATTGATCAAGTGTATACTTAAGATAGATAAGGTTTAGGGGACCCGGGGCTGTAGAGTTCGATATGTATTACTGTGTGCTCGTAGTTTGTACTCTATGGTACTCCACGTTGTGAGGATCTAAGCTACGCAGATAGTAAAAATCAGTGTAGTACGAGTTTTTCACTCAGTAAAGTGCCTTTATCAACTGCCGGTGAAATCAAATGTGGCAAATTTATAACCGGCAAGATTATAACGGAAAAGATTCTCCAGCGAACATCTTTTCGAAGACTTAAGATCTATGACTGCGTGGCACTGTTCCCGATTGTCCAGAACTTTCGCAAATTAATAAATTTGATACGTACACAGTAAAAGCAAGGAGAGCAGTGTGCCACACAATCAACTCTGCGAACAAATTATGGATCAATCACTACATGTGAAGATTGTCTGTGACTTCTTCAGCGGTATACTCTACTAACAGGCCTTGCCAGACTATTTTTTGGGCTTCCAAAAAGTGAGCGAATAAGTCGAACGGTACCGACAATTTTTTGCAGGAATTTAGTCCGAACAGACTAAAACAGATATTAGCAACAACAATTAGCTCCATCGAGAGAAGATCTTCAACAACAGGTAAAAAATTGGCCTCGTCGCGAGACGAGCCTGTGATCTTTGGTTGATTTTGCCTTAATGGTTTTAACAGAGCGCATGCTGCGCTCTATGATGTGCAAACCGCTAACGCTATGGTACTTTAATTTTAAGAGAAATCGGTTTAGTGCGATGGATAAATTTCAAAGAGCTAGAGCGAGTCTTCTAAGTAAATGGATGCGAGGCGTCACTCAGCGAAAAAAGCATTTGAATCGTAGAGGATGAGACCCTCGAATGGTATGAATTCGACAAAAGCCCGACACTCTGACTCAATCGGTGGTTCGTACGTTTGTTCATTTAAATCTGCAAGAAAATACACAACTAAACAGTATGCATCATCCGTGTGAACGCGATATCTTTTTTTAAAAGAAATTGAGCAGCAACAGTTTTTCGTTTATTACACGCGTTTTTTAACATTTTATCTTACTGGTGTTTGCAAACCCGCAATGCGAGGAGAGACTTACAACATAATCAGTTTGTGTAAGATTTGCAAGCTACTACGGAATGTAAAAGGGTCGTAAATGAGCTGAGAATAGACAATTTATGTGGCCGTTATAAATTTCTCTGATCCGATGACTTCTGACACCATTATGTGTGCTTACAAAAGGCATTGCAAAGAGGTACTGGAGCAAGGGATCACTGCTGTTATCGTATTGAGGAGTTGGAACGGTCGCAGTTGGTCTTTGGCCTTGAATTTTGCAAAATGGAAGACCAAAGAATAACTGAGATCACTGTTAGTCGATTTTCCAATATGTTTACTGCACGTGCAGTCGCGGGTCGCCAAACTGTGTAAAGCGGTCCTTTCAAACAACAATTACTTGTGTGAAGTGCGTTAGGACGCTGACCGACCCTTCGTACGACCTTTAAAAGCTTTAAAACTGTACGTTTAAACTTGTGGAAGTGGCATTTATAACTTATAAAAAGTTCAAAATTATGGTATCCACGCCACTTCACCAGATAAGTGTATTTACTAAACTTAGTGATTACACCGCTTCTGAAAGTTCTTTACGTAGAACTATAAATCTAATTGCTCATACATAAACGCAGATGGAGTACAATATGTCTGTGTAGGCCTACAATAGATTTAGTTATAAAGGTGGAGTTCCTCCGCGAGTCTCTTGGTCACGTTTAAAGTGCACTGTATCAGCCTTTGACTGAGAAGAAGTAACTTCATTGTATTCTTAATCAAGCTCAACGCGCTTGAAGACAGGTATCGAACGAGTTGACTCAGTTACGCGGGCAGGTGAACCGCGTTGGCTCGATTGACTCGGTCGACAAACGACTGCTGTAATAGGGTGTCCTGTTACATGAATTTGACACCAAACGGTGTCAATTGGAATGGGGATTTGCTAATATACACCCCTTTTCCTTAGATTCACACCCTTCCTTCCAAATATTTCATAAAAAATCCCTATTCAATTTAAGATTTGTTTTCTGACAAAGGTATTACTCGATAATACCTTCGACGCGCGAACTCGAGAAGTACACGAAGCCGACGGGGTACATTTGCCGTACCCATCTACGTAACCTCCTTTGGGTATTGACTTTGCTGTCGTTTAAGCTATACCCGAGCTGTCCGTGGGAGATCAAGATTGCAGCCGTCTGATCGTCGACCGCAAACTGGCGCCGCGCTTTCATGGCAAAGAGATGAAGGAGGAGGGATTCACTCTCCGGTGTCCGATCTGCTTTATGTTGGAAATATAGACGGGGGTAGACTGCCAAGGTGGTCCATCTATTGACCGAATGGCGCTGCGTGACGTTACGTTGTTTCTAGTTCTACCCTGCGAATCGGAACACGTCGAGCTGCTGCAAGAAACCCATTTGCTCCGATTGTTATCTTCAGATTCGGCCGCCACGCAAAACGATTTCGTGCGTGACGACAGTTTGCTGTCCAGAGACTCGAGATTGACGGCTTCTGACTCACGTGTCTTTTGTGTGGACTGTCTGTAGCTGTCCATCTTGCAACCATGAAGGGTTTACTGTCCTGTACACGCCACTGACACCGACTGAGCTCACCTCGACCCATTCCGTGACAGTAAGCGCAGCCCCTGATTCTCTTCTTTCACTGTGCGGTTATATGCTAAGCCCTATGTTTTGCGTTACATTATAGAACGGAATGTCTCCGCGTCGAAGTAGCGCCATTGGCATCCCCAAAGCTATAGAAACAGAGTGCACTATGACGTCAAGTCTGCAGAGTGTGCAGTACGCGTCAGTGGAAGACCGTGATCGGATTCGCGATTCGCTTCGCTTGGAGCTTAGCATCAGCGACAAGCCTGTCACCAACAGTCCACACCCGAATCGTGTCGCAGCGCTGAATAATGCAGCGTCCCGCGTTGCGACAACACCCGCAAACGCTGCGCTGCTAGAGGATCTGATGCTCTAGGAAGCTATCTGGCGGTCGATGCAAGATGTTAAAGTAAAAAAAACGACGAGAAACGAGGGAAATGGCAGAATGATCGCCTACCTAACAACGTGAGTGGAGGTGCCGGTGGAGGGCTTGACTGTAACGTCGGCTGTGCTAACGGTGTGGTGCTAAACGCATCTCAACTCAGCATTAACGCCCGAGATGTGCTACATTATCCCTCCAGCTCATTCACATCTCACTACCGCAACAATGCTGCGCCCCCAGTGCAAGTGTCTGACACACCGAGTTGGTATTGCGGCAGCGATTGAAGTTAGGTGTCGTAAGGCTTGGTGCAGACAGAGATGCTTCAGGTAACGTAGTGCCCACGGCTGTGGAAAGATGGGTGACGTGCTGGGAGTAGTAGTAATGGGCGTACGAACGAAGTTCGATAAGGGCGAGAACGCGGACGAATACGAAAACGGTATGCTCGTTAAGTTATTTGAAGTCGCCATGCTCCTTTTCAATCATTGTCATCCATAAGTTTTACGATAGCAGAGTCATCACATTGGCTTTGGCGTGTACATTTTCAATACATCAGGCGTCTCTCTAGCTGTTGCTCTGCAAGTTCGATCATGTAATTGACGGTTGGCTGGGAATACTAACGCCTGTGGTTACTGTGACCACAAGCGTGAGTAGTATCTTAGGCGTTTCTTACGCATTACTTGCCAATTAATGGCCTAGACTATCGAGTAACACCTTTGTCAGAAAACAAATCTCAAAATGATTAGGGATTTTATATATAAGATTATGAAGGAAGGGTGTTGATCTAAGGAAAAGGAGTGTGAATTTAGCAATTCTCTACAAATATTTTGTAAACGGCAACAGGTTGCGATTATTTGACCAAACTCGAGCGAGTGTACTGTCTGATATTCAACATTGACACGCAATTCCCAACTGCCGATTTTACTGCGAGCCCGAAGAGTGAAGCTATTAGTGAGTCTGCGCAAGATTTCTTGCCTGGCTTTCTAAATTGTACCCATCTGTCTGTGTCTGTCTGTCTGTAATTATCGCGGTTAGGTGTACTTTGTACGTAATAAACAAAATTTAGCCCGCCATCCTAATAGATCGATCAACATGATAGGTGTCACTGTATCGCTAGGTCAATGTTGTGACGCACGCTTGTGATTGGCTTACCATGAACGGTGAAGAAGACCTCATGAGCAAATGCTAAACGGTTATAAGCAAAGGCCGATCACGTTGTACAAGTAAAAGTATACAACCATTAACAATATCACACTCCTTCATCAGTGATTGCTGCCGTTGTACATATTATTTGTATTTGATTTAGTTCGGTAAACTGAATTGCTAGTATTAAAGGGTAAGCTGTAGAGTTTGTTCCCCTGTCTTATGCCTCAATTGAAATGCTTGCACCACGCCCACAAACAGTCGATTGCCATTACAAACGGATGAAGGGCCAAGATTTGAAGTCTCTGATAGCGGATTGCTGATGAGTACATCGCTTAATTTGCGACGCAGAATCGTTTTGAAATTTTCTGGAACAGCGCGCAATAGTTTTTATGATTCCCTTTGTCGTTGCGGGGCGACCTGCCATCAAAAGTCTTCTATCCGCCTGAACTTTACAACGCTCAATGGCGAACAACTTATGACCTGTTACTTCTGCACTTACTAGCACATACTGGTCGCTTGTGCCCATTGAACTGCTCTTTCATGGCAGCAAAGCAGTTCATCGAGAGCATCAGTAGTGTTACCTCATTCAGTTACAACTTCCAGGACGGCCCATAGTGGTTCTTTGTTGCGATGAAACGTGCTGTATGTTCATTGGTACTTAAATAGTAGATAGAAAAAATTACAAGAAGATTGGAGGTATTGCACAATCACCTCTGTTTTTTCAAAAGGAAAAAAATGGATAGAATCTTTTGCACCCTTTTAGCAAAGGCTATGTGATTTGCTGTTAGCGCGTCAATTTCCGCGATTAACTCAATAAGGTCATCGTAAAAGATTCTATAAGATAGGATGGCAACCTAAATTCAAAGCAAATCGATTCGCCTGTGGTGTGGTACGACAGCCACGAATTTTTGTGGATATTCTAAATACATCCGTGTAGAGCTTCGCTTTATAGCCAGCGAAAGGCGTTGGAATTTTGTGTGACCTCAATAAACCGAAGTACAATAAGAATGCAGTGTTAATTAATTGATCAAAACTTAAGATCTCACAGCATCACACGTGGATAAGCGACGGTATTTTATATAGTTCCAACGGCTTCTATTTCTTTTGGGAGGCTCTTGCAACGATTTTTGTATAATTCCTTGAATAAGGTATAAAGCAATTGGTCAAATTACCAAAGCATGGAGGGTTTTTTCAAAGAGGGAAGGGCTGAGTGAACGATGCTAAAGCATAGAACGAGCATGCATATCTTGTTGTAACGTAGTCCTTACCCCGACATAAAAATGGACTGGGTGCGTTTAGATACTACAAATGCGCTTAAAAACGTGAGAAAAAAATTCATTACTACCGTTGTGTCATCAGACGCTTTCTTTTGAGTCACAATGTCGTGTATTCAGCGCTCGAATCATTAACATACACTTATGCATCACGTAACAACAATATAGAGCTGCAGTCCTCCCTCTAATTGTATTCCCTTGATATCTGATTACTTCCGCTATTAGGTAGGATAAAACGTCCACCAAGAAAATTTATGTTGTTTCATGGTCACTAACCTGTAACTTGTAATTGATTGAATTGAAGCGACATTTAAGCTTCTCGAAGTAAACCGTACCAAATGTCTGTAAGTGAACCTATTATAGCCAAGCATCGAGGGTGGTTTGTGTGGCTTTGGCACTGGAAATGTCATTCTATAGGCTGCTGAGTAGCTTAGACATATCACAGTGGGTTTCCTGAGCAGATTGTGTAAGGTGCAGGCACTTACAAAGATGAGAATCTGCTTGCACTTGGTCAATTTGTCTACGATTGCCTCCTCCTCAGCTTCAGCACCTTCCTTTTATTCCTTCTTCTCCCACACTGCGTTCAGTATCTCCTGGTTTTGATTTCAGTCTAAGCTCTCTTGTCCTCTCTTGTCCTCTCTGATAAATATGATTAGCTCATCAGTGGACAGCCGGCCAAAATTTATTCCAATTTTATAACAAAGGATATTAATATCAGCACACGACCAGGATGGCTAAGTGTACCGGACCATGAAGCACAACCTGAACCGATTTCACAAACAAGTGCTGTGTTGGTGGTTTCCTAAGCTATTATTCTACTTATTTTGGATAGCTTCAAATTCTTAATGGAGCAGGCATGAGTAGTTCCGTTTATAAATTCTCTTTTTCTTTGTGATTAATTCTTTAACTTTAGTTATTGGTAAATATTCATTCTTTGTTTACTTTTGTACAGTTTGTTCATTTTTCTGTTATTTGATTGGTAGAAATTCATGTGTAAGACGCCACAATAATCCTATAACTAATATACTTTACCAAATTTTAAAAATCTGTCAACCGAGGCTAAATATTAGTAGAGGGAGGAATTTAGTATGCTGCAATTTTACAATCTTTAGTAAACAAATACTCAACACTGTACACTGGCTTTGACGCCTTCCAGTGCGTGATTCCGTATAGGAAGGTACTCAATAAGACGACGACCCCTTTACTCTATAAAAAACGCTTTTTCTCTACAAGAATGCCTATTTGTACCACCCTTATTTGCGAGATCATGTTTTTAGTATGTTAGGGTACCGTTTAGGCGTCAGCGGGGCTCTCAAATGCGTATCGTTCGGTCCAGTCTAGTGAAGTAAAGGATCTAACTACAAACAAATTTTTTTAACTCACAATGTAGCACGTAATATGCGATTGATTGCCTGCCTGCTACTTACGGAGCCTCAAACCTTAAAAGAGAAGCTATGCATGGAATTGATCATTCCAAATGGTTGCCAGTCGTGTATGCATTACACAAGACCTTTTCTGATCCTGAGCATCTTTGCATCACGACAAATTTTGTCAAATCTTTTTAGCAAGGTGAAAGGATGGTCACTTTTGAATCTTTGTCATCGACGAAGTGCAAGCCTTTAGATCCGCAGTTGGATGTAGACGAAATTTACCTTGTCACCTCCAAGGCAACGTCCGTGCAAAAAAAAACAAATCTACTGTGACTGGGTCTTTCACATAAAAATTAATGCACATGGCTTTCTTTCGCTGCTTCCACAACGACAGGCACATCAGCGATATCACTGACACTGGCCTTTAATATGACCGTATCTGCACACCTGTTCTCAACAACCGCTAAGAAGGTCCACGATCATTTTCTGAACAATCCTTTTAGTAACTTATCTTGAACTCTTAAAACACTCGAGGAAAAGCACATGTATCAATTTGACATCGTACGTGTTACAGTGTTTGTTTATTATTTAATATGAAAAACTTAATTATGTGGGTACGTGGAAATGCCTGTGTCTCTTTTACAACTTCTTAGCGTTAAAGGAAGTGCTTGTAAAAATTTAGAGAAACGTCAAATAACAAAGAATATTTTAGGCACACCTTTTTTCGTTCTGTGTTGAGATTGCGAAAATGTGTGCCACAAAAAAAATTAAAAAAAAAAAAAAAAAATGGACTTTACTCACGACTTTTTTACAACTGATGTAGAACACGAAAAGCGTAATGTTTTTATATAGAGACAATACACCTGTAGATAGAATACACAAGCCTTTTTTCAAATGCATGTGTTCGGGACAACATAGGATGAAAGCATGCAACCACAATCTTTTTCGATTTAAAAACCGAACTTTTGCTTCTCAACTCCTTCATTTGTAATTTTGTACGACAAACAAGTTTTGCAACATCACAAGGACAAAAACATAATGTTGACTCGTGAGATTTCGACATGTCGTCATCAGATCCGTCCAAGATTACCTTTTTCGTTCGGCATAAAAATTGGCATAATGGGAATGCTGTGGACCAGAAATATTGTAACAAGGCCACACGACAGTTACCGACCTAAAGTAATATACCTTTGATATGTAATATATAGTCTTAAGTTTTACATGTGACAATTCATGTGGGTGATTACTCCAGTCATTTATCTATGATGAATTAAGACACCGTATATCAAACATTAATAGGCTAAAGATAACCATGTAAATCAGTGTAATCTTAGCAGGTTTTTGAATAAGATCAATTACAGATAAAACTGAGATAACAAAAAATTAGATCCCCTTTTGATCTTATATTGACGCGTTCCCATTTAAGACGTCAGCACATCGTTACGAGCGTAGTTCACCTTAAGGTGTACACTTAAGAGCACATTTTGCGTACGATTCCTGTATTCTGGTTTGTCCATTAAACCATCACTAGAAGGTCTACGAGCTCAGACACTCTCCAAATCTTTGTCGATTAGTTCTTAAAAACAAAATATATTTAAAATTTAAGAAACTTAGTTTTGTAGAACTTAGTGTCTGTAGAGTCGTCGTCCTTCTTCGAGCTAATACTTGTGTTTATCCACTACAAATACGGTGTAAATAAAAATGTACAGTTATCCGACGTTGTCGCAAACTGATAAAAAAATTAACTAACCTCTTATCCAGAATGCTCCAAAGTTCGAGCATTGGTTTTGGACAAATTATTAGCGCTTGACAGATATCTCGTTAAGGTGATGAATGCGATTCATTGTGTGCAGGCTATTAAACTTGTACTTACCATAGCAAGGAGCAATATGTCCTTGTCATTTTGTTAAGATAGTTATTTATGATGGAGTGCATCAATTTTGTAAGTAATAAGTAGATTACAGAAGAAAGAAAAGCGGTGTTATCGCTGCATTTCTGCTGTTACTGACAAGCCCGAAACTAAATGACGTATATGGAAAACATTGCATCATAATTAGCACCGAATGATTCATTGAGACTGTGCCTGCGCTTGACACTTGATAGCTTTTTTCAAAACACTTTTGTCAATGTCATGGGGCATGTACAATACGCTAGACTCAGTTTGAGCCTATTCCCTTTTTATAAAGAATCGTTATCTACGTGCCCCTTTTCCTTAATGTCTGATCCCTTTGCCTAACTTCTAAAAACCCCTAATTTGTCAAGTTTTTTTCGCAACTCTTTTTTCACAAGATTATAACACTCTAAATGGTGCATTCATACTTTACTAAAACTTTTCAAGATTCTACGAGTTTTTAACAGCACTTTTCTATCGAGTTTTGCATATCGCTAAGAGAAAGCGCACCTATCGGACCCAAGTGAGATGAATCTCATTATCGAAGTTGTAATACAAACGAATGAGTGCCCTCATGTAATTGTTAGATCAAACAAACTTTTTAACTATTTCCACCATAATTTGTATATGTTACACCACATACAACGGTGTCATTAGACGCGATGGGTGATTTCTTATTCATATTTAATTAAAACTTTGGACTAAAATGAACAAAAAGCACCATCAAAATTGCTAGTATACAACAGAGCGTACAATATAACCCTGTTCAGCAACATCACATAGCCTAAAGCGGGAGCGATAGCTATAGTGTACCGTACATCGAAAGTACCCCGTTACAAAGGAAACTCTAATTCGGCATAAGTCCTAGCTGTTTTCTGTTAGATGTAAAAAGCTCAGCGCAAGTATATCTATTTTATTTTGGGGAGCGGGACTTCTTTTAACTTTGTTTTTAAAATCAGGGCTCAACAGATGACGACGTGGAAGATCTACAAACCAACAGTCTAAATGCTTAGTTATGTGCAATCCTGGCAGGTTCAGCAAAGAGAGAACCTATCGTGGTATAATGATATCCCCTTGGTGCCTTGAAAAATCATTGCCGTTTAATTAAATTATTGCTGGTTCCGTCCCCCTTACAACCAACCCAAGGACGATCAAAATGTGTGACACATGGGTCCTGCTTATACCATCCCGGGAAATCGGATTACTGAGCTCGTTCTCTCGTGGAAGCATAAACCTCCGACATCAAATTGTCGGGGGCCTTGGACTGTCTGGCCGCCAAAGAATCCAGTTAAAAGTAAATTCCGGTAAGGGATGTGTACTGCCCACCGAAGAGGTCAGAAGTCTGTCGTAAAAATTTATAATTTATACCCACTGCATACACCGGATACGCAATTTTGAATGATGAGGGCAAGGCAAAAATAATTTACAGTATCCCACGGCAGCAAAGGGTGCGGAACCGACACTACTGAATGTATACAGTAATTACTGGCGCGTATCACAGCTAAACCCTGACTATGCACTCTTTCCAATAAAATGACGCTGTACAGGACCATCATCCTGGTCCAGAACAACATGGAATATGGTTGCCACACTTTCGGAGTCGTGTAGTGCGTTTAAAGACCGTTTTGAGAGCTAAATATATTATCTCGTACGGTAAAATCAATGTAATACGTACAACTCTATGGTAAATTTAGTAAAAATGTTTAGCGGGTAGACCAATTTCCTAAAATTTATAGTGTTGTCGTGTCTATGCGAAAATGTGATTATATAGCTCATAATTTTACGTCTGTCACGTTCGTTATAGATAATAAATCCAGACAAAAAATGCTTCAATAGAAATGTTAGCGTGATCGAAAGGATGTGGATATCGGAACTCACAAAAATAGTGTGAAGTCAAGGAAAAAGACGTATAAATTTATCAATATTCCTTACCAGTCCCTTGATTATAAAAGTCGCAGTCTTATGATTACTTATTGCACATAAACCTGCCAAGATACCTTTGCACAAAGATATAAACACACATTACCCTACGACTTGGTAAATTTCACTCAAGTACAGTTGTTGCTCGGAAAAACCATATTTTAATAACTCACAACTCAGATAACTTGTTAAATTTGCCTTCCAGTACGCTCCATCTATGGTCGCTAATTCATAACTTGTACATTATAACGATCAAGGGTGATGAGTCTTTCGTGGGAAAAAAATCATACGATTATAATCCTGAGCTGAAAAAAATGTATTCTTGTATTAGAATGCGCAATTGAGGGGTATCTAAGTGTTTAAGTGTACTCAATAGTCGATTTAAAAACTAGAGTGCTATGAGTGGTGGCCGCCACACGGATAGACATACGAAATACCACTCGCATTGGACGTGAAGGTAATTAGGATCCGTACCCGAATATAATCTGGAAGAACACTGTCATCGACTTAAGAAATTACAGCCTTTATTTATCCTAACAACCAATTATATTCTGACCCTAAATTCTTTAGACCCGCAATCACTTAATATGAAACTGCCTTCTGTAAATCATGTTGTCTATAGGACTGGATCATTTCAGTATTGTCCAACATTATCCTTGATTAAGATTTCTAAATTGTAAAGTACATTTTTATTCATATAAAACATAGTAGGGCTTATGGAGAGCGATTACAACCCAAAGTCTGAAAAGCGTTGCATCCATGTCTACCTCATTAAATCAAATTTTTATCGCCGTAAATCCTGATGCTGCGCATTTTGTAACGTTGCTGGGAATGCTTCGACCGTCCACTAAAGAACTTGATGGTGTCCTCAGATGGACCAAGCCGTTCACAAAATGCCTTTCGTTGACCTCATTGATTTCTCCAAACTTTAAACATTCCTGATTTGGAAATAAAAGCACCCAAATTGACAGGTATCCCTTATCTTTTTTTAGTGTATAAGAATCGTCACGGGTCGTTGGCGGAAAGCTCGTTAAATGTGTCACCGATTATATATCAGTGCACTTCTTAATTATGAGAGAAATGTCTTTTTGAGTCATTCAATATTACAACCTGCTAAAAACTAATCTTGCCAGAACACTATGGCTCAATTATATTCTCTTGGTCTTGTGCTGAAAGATCTCGAGTCTACGTATATAGGTGAAGTGTGCTTGGGACATGTAACGGGGCATCCTTTGTTTGGGTGCCACGGAACTTCACGTACACTAGTACGTGCAGAGGAAGCTATTTTACTCAACAACTAATCTGAGTAAAGGTTAAAAAGAGAACTGTATTTTATATAGTTAACATGTCAGTATTCATTTAATCTTAATCTAACTATTTAAACTACGTCGTCGTAAGACGACAACCTGCTCACCACTCATTGCGCGCATCTAGCAGCAATTGGTGGTAATCTATGGTTAAGATGTCTTCTATCGACTAATCTTGGAGCAGCGCATAAATAATATCCAAAAGATGATATTTTTCCTTCAATATTTCCATCTTGGATAATAGTGGTAGGATTATGTCATGCTGGACAAAATCTCTAATGACACCAAACGGTGTCAACATCATGTGACGGCCTACACCATTACATCACCTACCCCCCTTAACCATCAATCATTCGTTGATTGGATAGGATTGATTGGGACAGGGTGACCACCGTTGGATCACTCTGGAAAAGGGAGCACTTGTTAGTCGAATCCCATTTATTTGCCAATCCAACGCATGGTTTCGAAAACCACGCGAGTTTCTACTGCAGCAGCAAAAAAGGCAGCTGTACGCATGCTTGCGGCCGAAGAGAAATCTTATTACCCCGTAGCAGCAGGTGATTCGTTGCCTGCTGCTGTAAAAAGTCCACGAGGTGTGTCACCACGGTTGACAGCTACATCCACTGCGTCTGCAGCAGGTACCACGAGTCGTAACCAAGATGAGACTGAAATAGAGCTCATCTATTCTGGCGAGTCGGATGAGGCTTCCGACTCGAAGGCGACATCTCGCGCCTACGGATCATCCGGGGCGGACACTGCAAGAGCCAGTTTGATTGGATCTGGGGAAAGTAGCGGCATAGTTTTCGAAATCTTCCGACTAAGTGATTGTTCTGACGTATCCTCGTCTCACGCAGATCTATTTGACGATAGGACGCGTGGGGATGTTGGTGATGCACCTATACATCACCACGAGCGAAGTAACGCGAGTGATCGGGGTGCCACTGGTGTCAGCGCTCGAGCGCTGACACCAACTAAGAGGCAAGAGACCGAAATGTCCTGCGCCACGCTCCTCAAGTTGAGTCTCCGTGGATGCCGTCATCCAGAGAGTTGAACCGGTTGGCCGGCATGACTACCGATGAAGGTCGAATTTCGTTGTTTGATTGCAGGAAGATTTTTGCCCACCTGATTCCAGCACGCAAACTATCCGTGCTGAGGAAGAATTATTCACCGATGCATTTTTCGGACATCGGTGGTACAATGGAAGCCGTTTTCGAGACGGAAAGGTCTTGGTGCAAGAATGGGATGCCCTCATCCATAACATCGAGTGCGTTGGCCGTGAGGCCTGGCTCGCCAAAATCGATGCAGCTCCCATCACGTTTGAGAAACGCAACCCCGTCGGGGCGCGATACAAGTTGCACCGACTGTCAAGAGAGGCAGGATTACCCTGTATCTCGTGGGGTGATTCGTGTCCAGGTTGCCTAAACAACTCGAACCGTGCCCCTAGGGAGGTCTACCTCCCTAATGATCCCTATTGAAGGGCGTGCATCTCTTCCGAGATGGCTGAAGAGATCGACACCTTGCAATCCCTGTACTCGCGCTCGAGACGGTTGTTTTTCGACAACCCTTCTTCAAACGCAGCGGGTGGATCGCGTCATATTGATTGACAATACTTAGAACATCAACAATCAGCTGGGCACGAGGCTCTCAGCTTTCCTAGGCCAGTGGGTAGCCACGCCAACGGAGAAGGTAACTCGTTCGGACGCCATTCACGTCGCGGTGGTTCAAAATACGCTCCACTAGGAAGCGTTGACCACCGCCTGAGTCCACCAAAGGATGTGGTGGTGGCGGGAACACCTGATCCGCCTTGAGGGTTGTATCAGCTTGATGTTCAGGAGCAGAACCGTGTAACCGATCATTTAAAAGAAGATCTGGATCATTAATGGACTCGGCGTTATGAGCTTGAGTATCTTGTCAGAGAAAATTAAAACTCTTTAACAAACGATCGTTCGGACGATCGTGCGGATTTCGCGTTTGCGCAACTTGAGAACGAACGTTCGACTCGTTCTCTTTTTTAAAGAAAGAGAACGAGTCGAACGTTCGTTTTCAAGTTAAAAAAGAGCAATTCGAGCTGGCTGCAGCTCGTCAAGACATCGCTCAACTGCGCGAGCAGGTAGCTTCGCTAGCCGACCAGACTGGCTCGTTGAAACGGGACCACTCGAAGGTGGTCTCGGCTCTCGACCGTTAAGGTGTTCTTCGCATCTTGAAACGGGCTCGTACTGATAGTACGGCCGAAAAAATACCACGAAAAACGTAGGGTGAGTACGCATCTTACGGGACAGTTTAATCGTGTATGCGTTGCCCATTAGGCGCCGCACACGAAATGGACCGATGTACCTGGGAAGTAGTTTCTGCTGCCCATGTTTGCTACAGCGTGTGTAGGTAAATTTACTGTAGACAGTAAAACTAGGTATCCTTCATCAGATGAAAGAACACATGCTCTTCCATGTTTGTCTGCGAATCTCTTCTGTATGTTTATTGCATCTGCAATCGATTCTTGAACGAAGCAGATGACCGCCTTGCGAGTCAGCAGAAATTCCTCTGCTGATTTGTCTTGTCAACTGTTTTGCGCTTCGTGTGCACTGCTAACAGAACGTTATCTTCACCATTAGGGTGTCACGGTTTCACTTTGGCAGTCTTTGGAGATGCTGAAATGTACCAGTATCATCGTCATCACCATCACCGATATCTATCGCATCGACATCGGCATCTATCACGTCGACACCATTGTCGACGGGTGATGAGTAAGAACCAGATCGGTTTTTGTATGAGCGAGTTCACCCCCCCCTTAAACTAGAGTCACACTCTAAGAAGGCGGGTAAACGTGGATGGCGTAGGCCATTCACGAAGAACGGTGTATGCATTGTCGACGCATGCACCGAGTTGTTGATGGCGAATTCCGCCATCGGCAAGAACTCACTCCAGCTCGTAAACGCGTGGACATAACCTCGAAGTATCTCTTCGAGAACGCAGTTGACGCGTTCCGTTTGGTCATCTGTTTCTGGATAACCAGAAGTTGACATCTTCGAACGTGCTCTAAGTGAACGGAATACGGATTGCCAGAACTTCGCCGTAAAGCGGGGGTCCCTATCGGACACGAGTTCACGGGGTAACCTGTATAGTCGGAAGATAGGGTCGATAGAGACACGCGCACAGCCCTGGGCTGTGATTGACTTCGGTACAGCAACAAGATGTACCATCTTGCTGAACCGATCAACAAACACAAAAATACCATGTTCGTGTGAACGTCTTTGGAAACCCAAAGATGAAGTCCATCGATACGGGCTGCCAACACTCTGCCGAATCGGCAGAGGCTGCAAGGGTGCGCGGGATGAAGGACTAGGCTTCACCTGTTGACGTACTTTGCAAGCGCGGATGTTTCTGCGCACAAACTCATACTGGGGGGGCAGTAGAAGTCACGACAACCGTGAGGTAAGTCTTTTTCTAACTATATGCCCACTTGTTGGGGCATCGTGACACTCATACATGACGCGCAATCGCAAATCATTATAAGCGGGAACGACGACATGAGGTGTGTCGCCGTTGACTGCTGTATAGTACAGCAGTCCATCACGAACAGAATATAGTTCGGTTGAAGAGCGGTATTAAGACGACAAGCTTTTCAAAGCTTGACTGCATGGATTGGATACGTAATCCGTCAACCGCAAAAGAGACTCGTCTTCTGTGTATACTTTTCGCACGTCATCGAGCAGATTCGACGACAGAACACTCACTGATAGTGTTGCTACAGTGGGGTCACCTCACTGTTGGGTGGAGCAGTCGGCTCGAAAACGGGCCGACGCGAAAGAGTGTCAGCGACGACATTAAGTCATCCTGTTTTTAGACTAGACAAGGAATTTGTACTCCTCGAAGAAAGACAGCCACCTCGCCATTCGTTGCAAATAGGTGTGGACTGTTTACGGCCGTGCGTAACGACTCATGGTCGGCGTAAACGATGAAGGGCCTATCTCCTAAGAGCTGTAACCGAAGCTTAGCCAGTGCATATTTCATGGCACTGAGTTCCTTTCCATGCACCGGGTACTTATTCTCAGCTGCTTGTAGCAGAAGCCATTGATAACAGACGACGCGCTCAACGCCGGCTGACATGTACTGCATCAACGCGCAGCCGATCGCAAAATCGCTGGCGTCACAGACCACATGGATTTGTCTGTCCTGTTCTGCCATCGCCAACACGGGCAATTGTATCAAGCTTTTTTGATACCTTCAAAGGAGTGCTGACACTCAGCGCTCCATGAGCACCTCTCGTTTTTCTTTAAGAAACGAGAGAGATGTACGGTCATCTCGACGCAGTTGCGTGAGTGCTTGTGCGAGTGCGCCGCCAAGCCAAGGAACTCCTAAAAAACCCTTGATGTCGACTTGCACGGGCAAGTTGCTAATCGCCTTAATCTTTTCCGGATCATTGCGCACATCTTTTTTACTTATGATGCAGCGAAGAAGTGGTATTTTGCTCGCTGCGAATGTACACTTCTTAAGGCTCGCGAACAACTTAGGCTCTCGCAGTAGAGTAAGAACCTTCCGGACGTGAATTCTATGATCGTCCACGTCCGTCTTTCCATCCTTAGCACGGCTATGGACGACGACGTCTTCGAAGTAACTCGGTGCGAAATCGCGCACCGATCGCAACAGATTCGTAACACATCTGTTGAACGTTGCAGGGGCGTTACTTAGCCCCTGTGGCATCACTAGCCACTCCCAGAGCATACCACCGAGGGTGATCACTGCTGTGTACGGGATGTCCTGTTCGAGCAAAAGATTCAATTATTTGTAGAAATATTTTATAAATTTATATTAGCTAAAAATCAATCTACAATTAATTCTTTTTTGAAAATTACAGATATTTTCCCTATTTAAATAAAACAAGAATCAAAATTATTAATTATTTTTTATTGATAAAAAATATTTTAAAATTAATATTATTTTTTAGATTCTCTGTTAAAATATAATTACTATACAAATATATTAGAACAATATTCAAAAATATAAGTTAATGCTAATACTTTTAGTATGTTCTTGCTGTTGAAAAATTGTTAAATTGTAATGTTCCTTTAAGAGCTCAATACATCAGAGTTTTATTTTCAGAAATAACTCGTATATTAAATCATTTATGCAGGAGACGAAAAGATGGTACTTTTTGCCATACCAACTATGATGATTCCTTCCTTGGATCGGCGTTTGAGCCAGTACCGTGGTAGTGTTCAGTTTGTTGAACGCGTGCATTGTCCGCCACCCTCCTGTGGCCTTTCGAACACAGAAGGTCGGATAGCTGTGTTGGGAAGTTGATTCCCTCACATAACCAGCCGCTAATCGATCGGCGACGAATTTTTGATCGCAGAGACCTCTTCACAAGGCAATTGTCATTACTTCATGACACAAAATTACAAACCGGGTTTCAGTGCAATCTCAGGCCGAGTTCCTTTGTCTTTAAGTAACTCGCATGGCACGGATTCAGGATAATTATCCCTGAATCTAGCCAAATCCTTAGACAAAGGATTCGTCTTCGATGACTTCCAAGATTGAGATGTGTATTGCTCAATTCGGGTCTTCTCATTGAAGACACCCTTTTCCATCGATGAGATTCTGAGAACCCGTTCTCTTTCAGCAAAAACTTGTGCAGACCGAATATCGGCGACGTACTCGTCCACGGTGACAAGTACGCAGATGTGCTTGATTGTAACTACGCAGATCTCGCAAAAACCTTTTAGATTATAGCGTTGGCAACTTGACTACCTCTGAAGCTGATTTCGGGGGCGTAATCAGATCAAGTGTATAAGCGCTTACACTTGATCCGTCAATCACCAAGACATTCACTGTCTCGGTGCTTTCCTGGGAAAACACATTCGCAGGTGGTTGAATTAACACACCCTCAACATAACTCTCTCGGGTCTTTTTACTCTCAGAAACGCTGATATTTCTTCCGTTATGTGTACTATCACAGTCACGTCCTCTTCGATCGACTCTCTTTCAGTCGAGCGGGCTTGCTCTACGATCGACTCTCTGATAGTAGATCTCGCTTAAATGTGTTGTCCATCCTGAACAACACTACCCTCTCTTCTCGTATGCACCCTTCTTGGTGTGCATCCGTGTTCCAGTCCACTCGATCTCTTCGAGTGGTGAACCTTCGGCGCAGCCTGTGTCTCTACACAGGTGCCGGAAGCTGGTTCTACAGTACAGTGGCCTTCTACACTGTGATCTTGTGCAATCGTACTAACGACCGTACCACAAGTGAGGCCATCGCACTCCCTTGTGGTGCATCCACACGCTTGTGGACGCTCCAAGACGTTCATCAATGTCCATCCGATGAACAAACGGCAGGCATCTTCACGGATCGATGCTGCCAGCTACACCATGGCTGGTACTTTCTAAGCCATGGCAGACCAAGGATGACATCAAATTTGACATCCAAATCTAGCACGATGGAGTCATCATCGTACTGTGTTCCTTCTAGCGTGTAGTGGATTCCCACAACACGTTTGTTTACTGTTACGGATGCGCATGTAGCAAGTCACACCGTCATCCTCGTTGGAGGGAACTCTCGCTCAATGTAGTTGAGACTACTATCCCATAGCGACTGGCGTCGAACAAAACTGTTCGACGCCCAACAGTAAACCAGGGCGCGAAGTGAAATTCCACTTGTCTCTTCGACCTCTAAAGTAGTGAGAGACTCCTCATCACTAAGGGCAGGAATACACACAGACTGTGTGCTGGGAGCAATCTTCGTCAAGAGTCCTGCAAATTCTCTAACAGTTGCTGGATCAGCAGGGTGCTCCGCCCCTACTGACCCGGACCGTTTTTTGGCGGTCCGACTTGCTGTCGCGACTTGGCGACATGGTCGGACCCGCGTCTTGGACCGTGACTCGGCCAACGGCGGTCATCACGCCCTCTCTTCGGATGTGATGCGGTGCTTGGGACACTACACTCACGAACGTAGTGTCCAATCTTCTGACAGGGATGGCATCTTGCCGTTCGCTTGTGACTCAGAGAGGTAGAGTTCTCGCTCTCGATGTAACATAGGTTTATAGGTTCGGGGCCTCCTGTTTTCTGTCGCCTCGTCGGACTATAGTTTGACGAGTTAGCCTGAGACTGTCTCAGGCTAAAGTCTTCTTGTTCCGCATACGCCATCGCCTTTTCCAGCGTTTGAAAGTCCTCTTGTAACGTGTAGGTCTTCACCGGCCCATCCACAAGGCCGTAGATGATACACGTTCATGAGCGTGTGCTCATAAACAGGGTTTCCCGTAACGCTACTCGCAAGGTAGCGTGAGTGTTGTGCGCAATGCCTTAGTTTCAAGAGTTCAGACCACGATCTGAACTCGGCTCTCGGCGGCTCAAACGTCTCTTTGAGACGAGATTTCAAGATCTCCAACGACTCAAAAACGTTTGGGTCGTGAAGCTTGAGCCCTAAGGCCTAAGTCTTTGCTCGTCCTGTAAAATTTGACAGGGCGAAGGTGACTTGCATCTCGTCACCCTTGATGTGACGGGCTCTGATGGCATCGTCTAACTGGACGGACCATCTCAAAATGGAATCTTCATCGGTTCCCTAGTACCTTGAGATGTCAATTTTTAAAATTTCGGGTCGACGCATGTGCGTCGGCCAGCCCATCGACTGATGAGAGCCTTGCTGTTGTAGCAAGGCTATCTTCTGTCGTTCGACGGCAAGTTCCCCTTGTAGGAACTTGTTGGTAGTTGCATGTTGCTGATCTCTGCTTCGAGACTCCAACATGCCACTGATTACGGGCTTTGCCCATGAGCACACTCATGCGGCCGACTACCTCTCATTCTGAGTCACTCAGATGGAAGTAGCCTTCACATGTGTCGTATAAGCTGTTGTCTTTTACGTCCAACATGTTCATGTATAGGTGGACAGTAAGTAGTCGTTGGTCGGACTACGATCGCTTTCAAATGCAACGGGGCAGCCTGTTGTCGAGTTGCTACTAAACTTCACCTACACTAGTACGTGCAGAGGAAGCTAATCTACTTAAACGACTCGTCTAAGTAAAGGGTTATAAGGGAACGGTGTTTTATATAGTTAAGCTGTCAGTATTAATTTAATCTTAATCTAACTATCTAAACTACGTCGTCGTAAGGCGACAACCTGCCCACCACTCATTGCGCGCATCTAGCATCGATTGGTGGTAATCTATGGTTAAGATGTCTTCTATCGACTAATCTTGGAGCAGCGCATAAATAATATCCAAAAGGGAAAAACATTCCTTCAATATTTCCACCTTGGATAATAGTGGTAGGATTATGTCATGCTGGACAAAATCTCTAATGACACCGTTTGGTGTCAATATTATGTAACGGCCAACCTTGTTACAGGACATGTTCAAAGAAAATGGGGGAAACCGCTTGTTTACTGTTTTTAATTCTTATAAAGAAGAACTTCCGAAAACAACATAGCTAATAACCCGGATAATTTAAAGAATTTGTCTCCACCAAGCCTATGAGTAATTATCCGTGGACTGAATGTTTATGTGAGCGGGATAGTAAGGCTCTCCATAACGTTTAAGTACTATTAAACAGATTGCCATCTTTTTAGTGGAGACTCTAAGTGAAACAGGTTGTCTAGATTTATCTAGCTTTGTCATTTCCGAATACACACACTGCACATGAGCAACAACAAATCACAGCTGATCCTAAGCTACGAGCAGTTGCTCGTAGCTTCACAGTCGTTGCATAACTTCAATTTATCCACGTTTACAATAGACATATTACCACATTTGTTTATGACGACAAAATGTCCTGTCTGTCGACGGCATTTGCATCTTAACAATTGATCTGGCTTTTGTTTGTTGCGCATTTACATCGTAAAAATTTTTTGTTGACAAATATGCATTCGCCTGACCTGTTAGACGTCTAGCTCCGTATAAACGCAGCGTGTCCACTTGCTTCGTCTTGTAAATATAAGTTTGGTTCAGCAGACGCAATTTAGCTCGGCATAGGCAAAGTGATAACAAATCTTACATCTTAACTGTAAGAGACAATCAAAGAAACAACATCACGCTTAGTCAAAGGCAAAATACTTTTTGCACTTTCTTGTCAAAGTTTAATTATTAGACCGCCATTGTAACGGGGTGAATCGTTACATAAAGATTTATAAGAAAATGTTCACAGGATGTAAATCTAAGAGTTAAATTCTCAGAAGATTTTCGTAAGGACAAATATTCTGTAGCACTTACGAGTAGTTCCTAATTGGTTGATATAGGCCATTATATCAACCAACGAAGACGCGCCACGACAGACGCACGCAATGAGTGGTGAGCAGATAACTGATTTACACATTTGTATTTAGACATAGTTAGATGAAGATAAATAGTGATTTATTGCAGACATTAACTATACTAAATACAGTTCTACTTTTTACTCTAACCAAGTACTCGCTTCTTCTTACCGTCTTCCTCTGCACGTACGAGTGTACGTGAAGTTGCGAGGCACCGCCTTATTCTGTTATCAGAATAAGTATCTTGTACTGTCACCAGTACAAGCTTCAGGGTGCCCCGTTACACCTGGTAGCACTTCGTAGTCCGTCCAAGGACCGCGTTCACATCCAACATGAATATGTTGGATGATGAAGATGATCAAAGCTTTCACGCTACGCGTGACGGCTACTCCCATTTGAGCGATGTCGAATGGGATGCGGTTGAACGAATGGGTTCGACCATGGGCATCCATGCTGTTAGCGTCATGCTAGAGGCTCTCAATAGAGATGCCCAACATGCTACTATCACCAAGTTCATTCAAAATGAACTTGACGCAGAACGCGAGAAAGTAGCCTTGCTTCGCCAACAAGGTTCTCAACAAGCAGAGTTGTTGAGAGAACAAGGTGCTCAACAGTTTGAACTATTGAGACAGCAGCAGGCTGCTGCTGGCGGGTCGATGCACTCGCGTCGACCCGAGACCTTGAAGATTGACATCTCCAAGTATAGGGGGGTCGAAGAAGACTCCCTCTTGAGATGGTTCGTCGAATTGGATGACGCCATAAGGGCGCGTCGCATCGACGACGGGGATATGCAAGTTGCATTTGCCCAGTCAAATCTGGCAGGACGTGCCAAGACTTGGGCACTGGGGCTCAAGCTGCACGACCCATATGCGTTTGGGTCGTTGGAAGTCTTCAAGTCGCGACTCAGACAAACGTTTGAACCGCTTAGAGCTGAGTTCAGAGCTCGAACCGAACTCTTGAAGCTCAAACAGGGTAAGCGTGATGTGCACGCTTACGCTCAACATGTACGACATCTCACGAGTTGTATAAATTGCAATCCGGTGGATGAACACACGTTGGTTTCGGTGTTCATGCAGGGTCTTGCGGATGGTCCCGTCAAGACTCACCTGTTCCGGCTTGAACTAGGTTCGCTAAAACAAGCCATTTCCATTGCGGAGCAGGAAGACTTCAGTCTGAGACAGGCTCGCGCCAGCTCGACATCATATCGTCAACCGAGACGATATGACAGCGGAGGTCCAGAGCCGATGGAACTCTGTTATGTAGAGAGCGAGAAGACTCGCTCTACAGACTACAAGAAGTTGCAGAAATTCAACAGATATCAAAAGACAGGACACTACGCTTACGAGTGTAGTGCCCCTCGTCCAGTGTATCGCAACACAGGGCATAGTGATCGTTCACCCATGTGAAAGGGGCAGGGACGCGGGTCCGCTGTTGGTGCAAAGACGCAGCAACGGGATGGACCGTCAAAAACGGACAGGATCAGTATGTGCGGAGCACCCTACTGGTCCAGCAACGTCAAGAGAATTTGTAGGCCTCTTGATAAAGGTTGCTCCCAACACACACACGTTGTGCGTTGCTGCTCTAGGTAATGAGACCTCACTCATTACGCTGAAACTCGAAGTGACAAATAAGTTGTCCTTTCGAGCTCTAGTCGATTGTGGGGCGTCCAACAATTTTGTGCGACGCCAATCGCTAGAAGATGGTCATTTCAAGTTCAGTGAATGTGACACACCTCCTACGAAGATGAAGGTACGTCTTGCGACAGGAGCATCCGTAACCGTCATGAAGCGTATAGTGAAGATCCACTATACGCTAGAAGATACCCAATATGACGATGACTTTATCGTATTGGAATTGGATGACAAATTCGATGTCATCCTTGGAATACCGTGGCTCAGAAGGTACGAACCACGGGTTAACTGGCAACATTGAACGGTAACGATGCCTGCCGCTTGTTCATCAGATGGCCATCTGATGAACGTTTTGGAGTGTCCACAAGCGTGTGGATGTACTACGAGTGAGTGCGATGGCCTCACTTGTGGTACGGTCGTTAGTATGACTGCACAAAACCTTAGTGTACCAAACGGTTACACTTCGGAATAAGGTTCCGGCGGCTGTGAGGAAACACAGGCTGCGCCGAAGGTCCACCACTCGAATAAGTCGAATGGACCGGGACAAAGATGTATTTCTGGAGGGGAACATCCAGAAGAGAAACAATCCATCGCTCAGGTTAAGCGAAACGATAATCCTAGATCGACTGGAGAGTCTTTCATAGAGGATCTCGCTGTGGTTGCGCAACCCCAGCTAGAGGAAGTAAAGGGAATAAGTCCCGATGTTACAAATACGGCGGAAATAAGTTCCCCGAAACCCGCGGGAATAAGTCCCCGGGAAGCCGAAGGAATAAGTCCTTTGAGGCCTGAGGGAATAAGTCACCAGGAAATGACAGAGACATTGAATGTCACAGTCAATAACGGATCAAGTGTAGGCGCTTATACACTTGATCTGATTGCGCCTCCGAAGTTGACTTCGGAGATCACTCAGTTGCCAACGCTCGAACATAAAATGTTCTTGCGTGATCTGCGTAGTGGCAAAGTCAAGCAGATCTGCATACTCGTCGCTGGCGACGAGTGTGTAACCGACATAAGGTCAGCAACAGTGTTCACTGAGAACGAGAGAGTTCTCAGTAGTTCATCTATGGACGAGAGTGTCCCAGATGAAAAGACACGAATTGAGCGATATGACTCCCAATCATGGGGATCGCTCAAGACAAATCCTCTCTATGAAGAAGACAAATCCTCTCTATGAAGATTTGGTTGAATTTAAGGATGTATTCCCTGAAACTGTTCCGTGCGAATTACCGAAGGATGAGGATATTCGACACGAGGTCGAGCTTAAACCAGGCTCGAAGTACTGTGTCACGAAGCAGTGGCCACTGCCTCGTGAACAAGTACTTGCGATCGACAAGTTCTTTGCCGATCGTTTAGCTGCGGGCCATGTGAGGGAATCAACTTCCCCACATAACTCTCCGAACTTCTGTGTGCGAAAAGCAACAGAAGGTTGGCGGATTGTGCATGCATTTAACAAGGTGAATGCTGCAACGGTACCGGCTCAGACGCCGATACCAAGGAAGGACGTAATCATTGATGGTATGTCAAAGAGTACCATCTTTTCGTCCATGGATTTGATGGATGGCTTCTATCAAATCCTTATGCGAGAACGGGATACACCCTATACCGCAGTTAGCACGCCTAGCGATATGCTCTGGGAATGGCTAGTAATGCCACAAGGGCTCCGTAATGCCCCTGCCACGTTCAACAGATGTGTATCACATCTGTTGAGACCAGTACGAGAATTCGCGCCGAGTTATTTCGATGACGTATTCATCCATAGTCGAGCTATGGATGGAAAGTCGGACGTTGAGGTTCACAGGTACCACGTCCGACAGGTTCTTACAATCATGCGAAAGCATCAATTGTATGCTAACCTCAAGAAGTGTATATTTGCAGCAAGCGAAATACCACTTCTTGGGTGCATCGTTGGTAAGAACGGTGTACGTCCTGATCCCAAAAAGATCAAGGCGATCACCGACTGGCCTGTGCCGGTCGATGTCAAAGGTCTTCGAAAATTCCTTGGGCTAGCGGCGTATTTGCATAAGTATTCACGCAATTACGCCGAGATGACTGTGCACCTCTCTCGTTTGTTGAAAAAGAACGAGAGGTGGTTATGGAACGCTGAATTTAAGCGCTCCTTTGATGGTATCAAGAAGAGCTTGATACAATCCCCAGTCCTAGCAATAGCCGATCAGGACAGGCCATTTCATGTGGTCTGTGATGCCACAGATTTCGCAATCGGCTGTGCATTAATGCAGCACGATCTTGAAGGCGCTGAACGCATCGTCTGCTATCAGTCGCGTCAGCTGCAACCAGCTGAGCGGAACTATCCAGTGCATGACAAGGAACTCCTTGCCATGAAGTATGCACTCGCGAAGTTCAGAGTCTATCACAACGAATGGCGCGGTGGTTGTCATTCTTTGCAGAATACAACTTTACGGTCGAGTACAAACCAGGACGACTTAATGTCGTCGCTGATGCACTCTCACGTCGGCCCGACTTTGAACCAGTCGTGAAACCCAGCAGTGAGACAGCCACTGTTGCGGTTATGACGTCCTCAGTCCCATCTACAACATTACATGATGATGTGAGGTGGGCGTATGCCCAAGATGGTGAGATTGTGAAGTTGTTGACACATCTCTCACAGCCATCTCGAGAATCGTTGAAACGATTGTCGTCTGCGTATCGATCTGCATCAGATCGATACACTACTCGCAACGGTTTTCTGTATCATACAGCCGTTACTGCTGACACACCACGTGTTGTCATTCCAGATGATACTGATCTGCGTTTGCGGATCATGTTCGAGTATCACGATGCTCCTATAGGAGGACATCGTGGCCGAGAGAAAACGTATCTCACGGTGAGTCGAGACTTTTACTGTCCCCGCCAGTATCAGTTTGTGCGAAAGTATGTTCGCGCATGCGAAGTCTGCCAACGAGTGAAGTCAAGTCCTTCACTGCGTGCACCTTTACAGCCTCTACCGGTTCCGGCTGAGTGCTGGGAATCCATCTCAATGGATTTCGTCTTCGGGTTACCCAAAGACGCACGCGGGAATACGGGTATTCTCGTACGTGTTGACAGATTCAGCAAAATGGTACACGTTGTGGCTGTACCAGAGACAATCACGGCAAGTGGCTGTGCTTGTGTCTTTATTGACACCATCTTCCGACTTCATGGGCTGCCCCGTGAACTTGTATCAGACAGAGATCCACGATTCACTGCTGATTTCTGGCGTTCCGTGTTCAAATCACTCGGAACGCGCTTGAAGATGTCTACATCTGATCATCCAGAGTCAGATGGTCAGACGGAACGTGCCAATCGTGTCCTTGAAGAGATACTTCGAGGATACGTACACTCCTTTACGAGTTGGAGTGAGTTTTTGCCAATGGTAGATTTTGCCATCAACAACTCGGTGCATGCGTCCACGACACATACACCGTTTTACGTGAATGGCTTACGCCATCCGCGTGTACCCACCTTACTAGAGTGTAACTCTGGTTTAAGGGGGGGAGGGACTCGCACGAGCAAAAACAGATTTTGTTCACGCTCATCACGCTCTGACGAAGAGATCATTGCGTTTGATGCCGATATCGATAACATCGACATCGAAGAAGATGATGCCAGTGAGAGTGCGGAAGCCCTCACTGAAGAAAAGATTGATGTTGCTGCAGTGCACTCACAGCGCAATGAAGCTAACGAGTCATCAGATGAGTTCATACTGGCTCTTGAAACGGTAGTCCGTTTTGTGCAAGACTACGTCGCCGAAGCGGTGGATAAGCAAAAGCAAAACGCTGACAAGAATGGAAGAGCAAACACTCTTTTATTTAGTAAAGGTGACTTAGTCCTACTGTCTACGGTTAATCTACCAAAGCATGTAGTGACTAACTTGGGTAGCAGTAAACTTCTACCCAAGTACATCGGCCCATTTCGCGTATTGCACCGCCTAGGCAATGCATACACGATCGAGTTGCCACGTAAGATGCGAACGCATCCCACGTTTTACGTTGGTCGGCTTAAGCCGTACCATCAGTACGCTGCTTCTTCCGATGAAGAACGCCCTTGCGCTCAAGCTTCTCGCAGAGAGCCTTGTGCTCCCGATGGTGGATATCAACGAGGATCTGAAGAGCAGTTATCTCAGTCGAGACCGATCAACAATCCCACGAGCTACCCTTAGATCGTCATGAAGAGATTTCTGAGATCTCTCGTTCTCAAGCTGAGCAAAGGCAAACTCAGCTCGATGCTTTAAGACAGCGTCCGCCAGTTGGAGACGCCTGTCCCGCTCGTGTTTGAGATCGCCGCGTAACCCTTGCGTTACGCGATCAAAGAAGCTCTCGGGAACACACGGATCTACATGATCGTGTAGAGAGCGTCTTTCCTCCTCTTCCACCTCCGTTACAGGACTCTCGCGGTGGCCAGCGCTATCTGGTTGAGCAGCTGTTGAACCACCGCGATGTAAACGGACGTCGGACGAGTTATCTCGTCCGGTGGCGCGGCTTTCATCCGTCCTGGGATACTTGGGAGCCCCGCTCCCAACTGATGGTTGACGTACTGGGTCTGGTTGAGCAGTACGACGCGGCACATCCTGTGCCGCAGAAGGACCGCCGGAGAAAGTCTTTCCGGCACGGTCGTAAAGGGATTTCAGGTTGTCAATCCCTCCGTACATCTCAGTAGAGACACGTACGCGTCACCACGGGCTAGTAAGGAGGTAAGCCTCCTTAGGTGCTCGTGCAGAGTTGTTCACACAACATGGGCACGAGTCTCCCCAAGAGAGACAGGGTAATCCTTTCTCCCTTGACAGACGATGCAGCTTGTAGCGTGCACCTGTCGGGGTTCGCTTTTCAAACTTATCACGAGCTTTGATAAGTTTGTCGCTCCAAGCGTCACGACCTACATCCTCGATGTTATGGATGTAGGCGTTCCATGCCTTAAGTAGTGAGGGACCATCACGTTTGTGATTCCCACTGTACCATCGATGTCTAAAGAAAGCATCGATGAAGAATTCATGTTCAGCGCGATAGTTTTTCGCACTGGGGTCAAGGTGATGGATCCTTGACGAATCGAACAACCGTGTTCGATAACGATCACTCGTCGTCACTAACAAGTGATCCATGACGGATTTCGGAGGCATCCATGCCTTCTTCTCGGGAGCGAGGCGCAACATACTGCGGTCCCGCTATTCTTGCGACGTACTAACAGAAAGAATGGCACCTCGTTGCGAAGTGGTGTCAATAGGAGAACCGACACCACTGTTAGCGCCCGAGTCTCGCGACCTCGAGCGCCTTCGCTTCGGCGATGGTTCATCTGATTCATCAGATGAACCAAAGATGCTGCGACGCATAGCATCATCCATGCCACGCTTGGCAGGCGGCTTGACTTCGATCGCCGTCGATACGGATCCGTCTTCCGTATCAGGAGAGTACGAGACACCGAGCTCGTACTCTGTGAAGACACGAGTGTCTTCATGACCAGCGCCTGCATCACCAGGTGACACAGGCTGAGTTGCTTCAGCAACCGATGAGACATCAGTTGCTGTGGTTTCTGCTTCGGCGTCCGCACAGAGACGTGCGGACGCGCTCTCGGCGGCCTTGCTCGCGCATCGCATGGGCATGTTAACCACGCAATAAATTGTTGGAAAGTGGACTCGGACCAACAAGTGCAAACCCTGTCCCAAGTGATTTGGGACGAGTTTCCATTTAGTCAATCAGTCACTAAAGTGACTGATGGTTAAGGGGGGGGTGTAACGGGGTGAACCGCAACATAACAATTTATAAGAAAATGTTCACAGGATGTAAATCTAAGAGTTAAATTCTCAGAAGATTTTCATAAGGACAAGTATTCTGTAGCACTTACGAGTAGTTCCTAATTGGTTGATGTAGGCCATTATATCAACCAGCGAAGACGCGCCACGACAGACGCACGCAATGAGTGGTGAGCAGATAACTGATTTACACATTTGTATTTAGACATAGTTAGATGAAGATAAATAGTGATTTATTGCAGACATTAACTATACTAAATACAGTTCTACTTTTTACTTTAACCAAGTACTCGCTTCTTCTTACCGTCTTCCTCTGCACGTACGAGTGTACGTGAAGTTCCGAGGCACCACCTCATTCTGTCATCAGAATAAGTAGCTTGTGCTATCACCAGTACAAGCTTCAGGGTGTCCCGTTACATTCCCAGTCAGGGTAAGGAGACCGGTCATCCTACCCATCGAAAATCTCCGTCGCTTGGCCGTTGTTGTACGAAGGCGCAAAATCGGAAGTGACTGAACCATTAGGTTAACAAAGGTTATTTGTAGATGCAGTTGAGGTGTCGCTGCAACTTAATTTTCTATTAGAGGGTAGCGTGTGTTTGTTGGTATCATGCTAGGACCGCACCTTCCGTGTAGGGCTCAAGCTAAGACTGAAATGATGATAATTCGGAATGACAAGCAGAACACGCGCATAAAAGAAGTTGCCACATACTTGTATGACGATAGTGACCAAACGTCTGACTACCAGCATCGACTAAACTGTTGCACACCACACTATCACACGCGATATATTTATATGTATGTACCACCGCCGTGTATGGTCTTAAAGCTGTTTCTAGTCACATTGATAACTACCTATGCGTATGACCAAGCCAGGATGTCAGCCGTTAAGCTACATAGCACTAGTAACTTATACCATGCCAATACAAGTTTATTAGTGCTCCGTTACACCTTGTGTGCAACGGAGTGCCTCCATTAGATGATAATTTGCATAAGGTGATTGTCAAGTAATAATATTATGTTAGGTCAACACGATATTCTCACGATATTATCCTTTTTGATAGTATTGCTTTGCAGATAAAGCACATCGTTCATTAATGAATGGACCAATAAATGAACCAATACAGTTTAGCTACGAAACAAGCACGCTCTGATGTGGTGGGCATATGGTTACAGTTCATGTTTGTATTCAGCCATGCTTAAATGAAGTCAAATAGGGATATATGATCAGGATTATTCTATACTAGGTACAGTCCTACATATCACCTTTTTACCGAGTACTCTTACTACGTATAGCAAACTTCCTCTGCATGTACTATTGGATAGGGTATCTAGATGCACACAACCTTGCACTGTTAGCCGTGCAAGACCACTTATATTAGCTAGAAAATGTGTGATCCGTTTCACCTGGTAGCACTTCGCTGTCTGTTCAACGACCATGACTTTGAGAAAAATGAGGGGGAAGGTTATCACCCCACACATTATACCTGCTCCAATTTTATTCGAATTGAATAGGATGACATTAAAAGTTTGAGTTCAACTTATAGGGCAGGAAGCCATTATGGCAATTCTATTCGTCTTAAGGCCAGACGCAGATCAGCCACCATCGTCGAGTTCATTCAGAATGAACTTTACGTCAAGTAGGAAAGTGAAACCTTGATTTTCTAATAAGTGTTTCAACAGCTCTGTCTGTTAGTAGAACATAGATCTCAACAGTATGAACTGTAGATACAGCGGCAGGCCATTGCTATCGGGTCGACGTGCATACGTCGACCCAAAATCCTAAAGATTGACACCTTTTAGTAAAAGAGCCCGATGAAGACTCTCTGTTAAAATCTCGTGGAACTAGACGATGCCGTAAAGGCTCCCACAGCGTCGCTGAAAATTACAGGTTGGATTTGCTCAATCGAACCTTTTTGGCCTTGCAAAGACGTAGGCCTTCGTCTTTAAGGTACGCTTATTACATAACTTTGGATAGTAGGGAGTATTCATGTCCTTGCTTCGACAAAAAATTGAGCCGCCGCAAGTTGAGCTCAGGGCTCAGTCTATGATCCTGAAAATCAGGCGAGGTAAACGTAACATACACTCATACATTCAGTACATGCATCACCTTGCCAGTTGCATAACAGTTGAATCATTGAACGAACAACAGTTTTTCATGTCGTTTATGCAAGGTCTAACTGATGGTCCCGTTAGTGATAAATTGCTCCAATTGAATTGTAACACACTCTATTAGGCTATAAGCATTGCAAAACAGGGGGATTTTGTGTGAAACAGGCTCTCGCTAACTCGAATTCCTATCGTCCTTTACGACGAAATGTAAATAAAGATTTAAAACGTATGGAGCTCTGTCACGCCAGGAGCAAGAGCTATCGTGTCGCGGACTACAAATTTTTTTTAGTACAGTAGCGTCAGAAGATAGGGCATGATTCATACGTATGCAGTACCCCGAACGCTTAACCACGTACCACAGGAGACAATATTCGCACAGCGGTCAAGCAGGGTCGAAGGCTTGGGCATATATTTGTTGCAAGGATGCAACACTGTAACGGACATCCTAAACTGATTGGGACAGTAGGTGCGGAGAACTCTACTGGTCCAGCAACGTCAAGTGAGTTTGAAGACCTCTTGACAAAAGCTGCTCCCAACAATCAATTGTTGTGTATCGCTGCTTCTGGTTATTTGATTTATATAATTATTTTAATAACAAATTACACAAATCACGTCGATTTAATCTTCAGTCGATTGTAAGGCGTCCAACAAGTTTGTACATTGCCAATTACTAGACAACAGTGAGCTCGAATATGTCGAGGGTGAGATTCCTCTCGCGAGGATGACAGTTCGCCTTGCGAAAGGCCCATTTTTTTACAGTGATAAAACTTGGAGTAGAAATCACCGACACATTGAAGGGAATACAATATAAAATCTTCTTCCTTCTAGACTCAAATGTAAAAAAAGAATTATATAATTGGACTGCCGGGCATCCCAAGGTGCGAGCCACAAGTCAGCTGGCATTGACAAACCGTCGATATGCATGTCAATTGTACACCAAATGACCATGTTGTGGACGTCGTGGAGCGCCCACTGATTTGTGAGTGTGCTACGAGCGATTGCGATGGCCTTGCGTGTATTTTGATTGTTAGTACGACTGCAAAAAAACTCAAAGTAGCAAATGTCTACACTGTGGAGAAAGCTCCCAGAGGATCTACAGACTACAGGAAGCGCCGGAGATCCATAACTTGAATAATTCGATTCAACCAGACATGGATGCATTCCTGGCGGGCAACATTCTTAGGAAGAAACCGGTTGCCACCAAATGGTAAAACGAATATTCTAGGTCAATTAGAGGCCCATATGGAGAAGGTAGGACCTGACTATAATTTCACAGCCACAGTTAAAAGACGTCAACGGAATAGGTCCCCACGTACAAAAAAAGAAATTTTCAAGATGTACATGCTGTGAGAATAGGCTCTCTGTAACCTATGGAAACAAGTTTTAGGTCGAAACAGAGACGTTAAACGCCTTGTTCAACGAAGGATCGAGCTTGGACGTAAGATCGCTTTATCGGTTGAACACCCGAAGTTATTTTCGGAGACCAATCAACGGTCTACACTACGACATCATGGTTTCTTGTCCGATCTGTGTAGTGGCAAAGTCATGCATATTTTCGTTGTTGTCGCGAAAGACGAGTACGTAGCGACATTTAATTAGTAATGGTTTTCACTGAGAATAAAGAGTTCTCAGCAGCTCATCAAAAGACGAGAGTGTATAAAATGAAATTGTTCGGTTTAAGCGATTTATATCCCAATCACGGAAATTGTTCAAGACAAAAATTCTCTACGATGTTTTAACGGAATTCAAAAATTTTTTTGAAGAATCAGTGCCGTGTGAATTACTCAAGGACACGGTACTCGTCATGGGATGGACCTGGAATCATGCTCAAGGTACTAGTCATGAAGCAGTGGCCACTGCCTCGTGAGCAGATACTAAAAATGACAAATTATAAGCCGATCGCTTGGCATCGGGCTTGCTGAGAGAACTAACTTATCTGAAAGATCTTCTACCTTTTGTGTCTTATATGCAACAGGAGGGTGGCATGACGAGCATTTCTTAAACGAGTTGAAAGCTGCAAATTGATGTTTTAAACTTCTACACTAAGGAAGAACGCCATTATATATGGTATGATAAACGTACGTCTAGAAAAATTCTTTCCTCTAGTACGTGGGGACTTAATCCTCGACGTCTTCTACCCGTGGCTGTGCAATTGTGAATTAATGGATGGCTTCAATCAGATTCTAATGCGAGAACGAGACATCCCGTACACAGCGGTGAGCATCGTAAGTGGACCACTAAAGAGTGGATAGTTTGTGCCACTTGGATTAGGTAATGCCCCTTCTAGACTAAAAGATGCTTTTCGAAGCTGTCGATATTTTTGCGAGTTCAAACCTACCTTTTTGGATGACGTGATCGTCCATATCAGGCTACATGCGGACGGAAGGATGTGGAAGTCCACCAACTTTACGTGGTTAGGTCCATAAAGTGATGTGTGAGCATAAGTTGTGTGCCAACCTCAAAAAGAATATATTCGCGGCTAGCAAAATACCACTTCTTGGATGCATCGTGGGTGGCGTCCGGCCTGATCCGGTCAAGATCAAAGCAATTACTGAATGAATGGTGCCTCATGCAAAAAAGGAACTTCGGAAGTTTCTTGTTCTAGCGACGTATTTGCACAAATACTCGCGAAAAGACGCTGAGATGACTATCTAGCTATCTCGTACATTGATGAAAACAAGAATTGGTCATAAAGGGATAATTGCCATACCTGTTTTGTAGGTATCAATCAAATCTGGATAAACACGCCTGTTTTGGCAATTGCAGAACAAGACAGACCATTTTATGTGGTCTGCGATGCAAGTAATTTTTGCCATCGGATGTGCACTTAATAATTGCTGTATGACGCAGACGGTGCTGAGCGTGTCTTATGCTATCGATCACGTCAGATGAAACCGGCTAAAAGTAATTACTCAGCACAAGACAAAGCAACCTTGCCATGAAGAGTGCTATGTCGAAAACTAGGATCAATCAACGAGGTACTAGACCCTTCATCGTTCACACGGACCATGCGTACTTACGCACGGCCTATAACAGCCCAAACCTCTTGTAGCGAATGGCAAGAGGGGTTTCATTCTTGTCGAAACTTATCATCTCTTTGTAATAAAAGACAAGATGACATAATGTCGCCGATGACGTTTTGTCACGCCGGCCAGAAATCGAACCGGTTGCGCTGTCCGATTCTGGTCCGGCCACTGTTGCATCGTTGACGATAATTGTTTCGTCGAACGTCTTATTAGAAGACATACTTAAGGCTCACGATCCGACGATGGTGCATTAAAGGATCATATCTTGCAACCATTCCGTCAATCCTTAAAGGTTAGCTCATTCTTTATCGAACCTCCACGTAGAGAAATAAAATACACAATGACTAGCTTCAGGTTCCAGCCATTACTGGCATCACGTTTCGTGGCGTCGTGCTGGACCATGGTGACCTGCTACTGCGCATCATGTATGACAAACGCGATGCATTTACAAATGAACACGGTAGTTGAAACAGATAAAAATTTACAAATGGTCCTGACTTTCACTGTCCCCTTCAGTACCGGTTCATGCGTAAGTACGTCCGCGCATGTGAATTATGTCAACAAGAGAAGTCTGTTTTTTTCGCTTAGTACGAATTAGCAACCCTTTCCCATTCCAGCAGAATACTAAAAAACTGTCTTTCTGCATTTTGTCGTTAAATACCCAGCAGACCCCGACAACAATACATGTTTTCTTGTGCTCGTACATAAATTAAGTAAAACGGTACAACTGGTCCATGTGCCTGAATCCATCAATGCATCGGCAATTACTGGTTTTTATTCACTTGATCTTTCGTCGTCATCAATTACCGCGTAAACTCACCTCCGATGAATAACAAGAGTTCACGGATAAAATTGGCGATTGAATACTCGAAACGCACCTTCAGATATTGACCTCTGACCACCCTGAATAATATGGTAAGCCAAAACGTGATAATATAATTCTTTAGGAAATACTTCGATGCTCTGCCAATTTGTTTACGAAATGAAGCGAAGTCTAGCACATGGTAAATCTGCGATCCACTACTTATTGTATGAATCGACAATGCATATACCGTACTTCGTGAATGGCGTGGACCATCTACGCCTATCCACCTTTTTAGAATAAATCTTTATCTTAAAGAGGGAGAAGGATACCATTCGAGTGAACGCCAAACCTTCTCCCGCTCATCACGCAATACCACAAAATCACTACGCATGACGCCGATGTCGACCACTCCGATTTTGCTGACTACGAGAAAATGCAATAAAGAGTGCTTAAATAAACGGGTCAATGATTTCAGCATTGTGCTACAAGCGCACTGTAGCCAAAGATAGCGAGTCAGCAGATGAATTTGTACAAGCTCGCGGAACAGTTGTCTGTTTCGTGCAAGATTCATCGCAGCGGTGGACCAACAAAATTAATCGCTAGCCAAAACATAAATCAAATGTTATCTTCCTTAGTGAAGTTAGCATAGTCCGGATATCTATGGCATCTCTATCTTTACACGTAGTGACTTTCGTGAATAGTAAAAAGTTACTTTTTGAGTTTACCGGTCCATCATTTTGTGTACTGCGCCGCTTACGAAACGCAAAAACGATTTAATTGCCAAGTAGGATGCGCACTCATCCTTTTATCTACGTCGGTCGCCTCATTTCAAACAATTAAGGGCCTTTTTCAGTGAAGAAATATACTTTGCGCTTGACCATCGCTAAGAGATAATTGTGAACGCGATGCTGACTATCTGCCCACGTCTGATGCTTAGATATCTCCCTGCGAAGCCGAGAGACTTTTTGACGAGATTGCTAGCTCTTCATGTAAATAACGCTGCCCCCCCCGCTTATCCTCAAGCTGGAAAAATGCAAAATTTGCTGTCCCGATCGCTCATCCCTAAGCTGGAAAACGCAAAATTTGATGGAACCCTCTTCCGTTACAACGAGAGACAATATACCTTATCTACCGAAATCAGACGTGTGCTTCTCTCTTGCTCGAGGCTCTAGCGATACTCACATGTTATGCGCTCGAGCTGACTCACAGCATCAGACTGGACCTGCAAATTCGTCTGAGATCGATTTTCCTCCTCCGCCTCATCCATTGATTGATGCCCGTGGTTGTTAACGCTTATTCGTGGAACGCCTGTTAAATTTCCGCGATGTAAAGGGACGCCGTACGATTTGCCAACCTCGGTCGAGCTGAATTCCACCTTTGAAATATACTGGGGACCCTCGCTCTTAACTGCTGGTTGACGGTTTGGGCCTCGTGAAGTAGTGTGACAAGACACATCCGATGCCGAAGGAGGCCCATCGGGGAACGAATGCCCAGAGCGCTTGTAGAGGTATTGCAAATTAACTATAAACCCTCGATCTATCTTTTAATTGACACGTTACCTCCCCCAGGCGTTAGTGATCGAGTAGGTTTACCATGAAGCTCGTGCCGAGTAATTTACACATATTTGGCTCGTATTACCCCAAAAGAGGCACAATAGCCCAGCCTCGCTTGACAACCGATCTAGTTTGAAACGTGCACTGGAAGAAGTCCGTTTCTTAAACCAATTTCGAGCTAGCAATAGCTTGTTATGGTTAGTATCACACCCTGTACCAGCGATGATGTGGATTAAAGCGTTCCATGCCTAGGTCAAGAGGGACATCACGGTCTTTGTATACTACTGTATCATAGATGCTTATAGAACGCATCGATGAAAACTTTATGAACAGTGCGATAGTAACTCTCACTAGGATCAAGCTTGTAAGCTTTGATAATTGTTAATTCTTATTTGATGGCAATCACTCGTCATCTCAGCCAGACGAACCAATGCTTCTTGTATAGAATTCCACGGCCTCTTTTCAGGAGCAAAAGGCACGATGTTGCAATTCACAGTCTATTGTTTGGTGTCAACCAAAGAAACCGATACCACGAGCCCGTGGTGACTTGGACTCTGATGCATGAATGCATCACTGTCAACATCGTTCCGTGGCCGAAGCCACCGCCTTTTTTGCTGTCAGTTATACGGACCCGTCCCGGAGACAGATGTTTCGACTTGTCGGACGATCCGAAGATGTTAAGACGCTCTGAGACCTTAAGCACTTTGTAAAACCGACCTACAGGTTTTTAATTAGCCAAATCTGGATCATTCTTGTTCGCCTCTTTTTAGTCGGGATCACCGTCGACTCGCCAGAGTATGTAAGCCCGAGCTCATAATCTGTGATGTTGCGCGTGCATCACTGCGTGCGCCTGCAGCAGCAAATACTACAGGATGAGTCGTAAAAACAGCAGACGATCTTACTTCAGCTGCTTTAAGTAATCTTGTCTCCCCTTTGGAAATCAGGCGGACTCCTATAGCTGAGGTTATAGCAGCTTAAGCTGCACACCGCATAAAACTGTTACCCATTTGATGAGGATAAATAATGGATGATTAGCCAACAAGCGCTTCCCTGTACCAGAGCCACTTCAAAAGTTCACTAACTCATCTATCAGTCAATCATGTGATTTATGTTGATGGGGTGAAGCAACGTTTCGGGAATATGGACTTCTAAATAGAGAAGCCGATGGACATGCGACCTCACGGCCAGGTGATAAACCGATGAATTTGATGTCACAAGGAAAGAGTGGCCGCTGGGTCCAACCTTGACGAGTGGTTAAGATTACCTTAAACGTGGTCACACCGGCCGACGGTACCATTTAAAAAGGACCTAAATGGAGCATTCTCAACCACTTGTCGGTCAGCCGGGTCTTTAAGGTGGACCTCAGTCACCTGTAAGCCGACCTGGCTACCCATCGTCCGACCTGGTCACCCATAGAGTGACTTGGTCCCTTAACTTCAAAAGGCTCCTGGCCACTTATAACAGCGAATGTAGGTGCAAGGCAAAGATTTAGAAAATTAGGTTAAAGGACAGGAAAACATCAAATGCTACTCAATTTGCAATCCAAGTCGCACGAAGTGTAGTGCGCTCAGAAAATTGTAAGTCTGCCGACCTGTTCCGGGCCGGGGATCTGTTCGTCCCACCCGTCGAATAGACAATTGTCAGTACGACACAAGCGCATGTAGAACCCCAGGAAGCACATTGGCCTGCGGGTTCGTAGAGAAGCATTCCCAACTCAAGCCCGCTCTAGGGAGCGGTCTCCATTCCCAGTGTTAAAGGGGAAGAAATCGTAAAGGCCAGGCGGTTAATAACCCTGAGACAAGAAATGACCAGGCGCTACTAGCACCTGAGAGAACTAATTGTACGACCACTCTCGACCAAGATGATCGAGTGGCCGCCTACGTAAATCCCCGACTGAAGCATATCCGCTCGCCCCCCCCCCCCTAGGTCGACCTCCATCAAAGTCGACGTCTAAATCATCATTTAAGTCCTCCATAGAGTGAAACCCGCCTGGGCGACGGGTACACAAGGTGAGTCAAGGTCCACAGGCGGCATTGGGGTACCCCCTCCGACAGTCTGCATTCCGGTACAGTGAGTGGTTTGGGGTCTCGTCATATTCTTTCAACAACCCACTCCACCACGTTATTACATACCCATTATTTCACCTACCGCTATGTCAGCTATACAAATAAGTGGTTGTTCTTATGATAAGTTGTATTTAAATAGTATTAAAAGTATTTTCCAAACAAAGAAATGATTTGTTAAAGTATAATGGTACACTTGACTTAGTCAGTGTAGACCAGCATTTACTCATGCGAAAGATTGATATTGTACTTACAGCAGTGAGCACTTGGAGTGGTTGTAAGATAATATAGAGAAGCCTCAAGCGATGTATAATGTGCCATAATTATTTATAAATTTACCCATGCACCTTTTTTATTACTTTTATTTAATGCGCGTACTTGCTTTGACGGCAATTTTGTCTATAGTCGTGCCGGACAAGGTTGGTTGAATGTTAGCAATCGCTTTGGTTTACTGCGAGTCGTGATCAAGCGTATGCGCACGGATATCCTGTGTCTTATTGCGGTTTATAGCAATTTGGTGCAAAGGTGAACATTTTCGAAAATGTTATATCGGGTAGCACGGCCTGAAAGCAGGTGCTGCTCAGGACAAAGACATAAATGACTGGCCGATACCGAAGAACAAAATGACTTAATTAAGTGATTGGCCTTGTCGATTTCCAACATAACATATTGTAGATTACAGAAATCGATCGACTTATAACCAGTCTCCTTAAATAGAAGGCATATTGGCGCTGGAGAAACACTCAATCTGACTTAATTTGAGCATATAAGAAGAGTCTTTTAAGCCCCATTTGACGAAATCAAATTCCGGAGTACTCGTTTAATGTCTCCGTGACACATCCGACTTTGCCATAGCCATTAACCTGTTCAAAACAGATGCTGGAGGTCGTAAGCGTCTGTCGTTATCGGATCTCGTTTTCTGAACGCAATTCGAATTAAAATTACCAGCTTAAGAGAATCTATTACTTTCCATGGTATGTTTTCTCGTCCTAGCTAGAGTGCAACTGATTTTATTTAAGCCACTCGTAGTCGGGTTGTATATTATTACGCACGGCAACACAGTCATCCCTCCCCTCTCAGAGAATGGCTTGTTGTTATTCCTCATTTGCGAAATGTGACTTTTAGATGAAGTGCTTATCAGCAAACCTGAATTTGCTAGTGGATGCACATTATCGCTGACCCTGCTATGATCGATAACATCCATAAACTCTGTCGTGGCCTCATAGGATTCATTTAAAGGGGGCATATACCATAAATTATTAATTTATGACATTGCTTTATGCTCTTAGAATCGACACGACGATACACTGACTCGGCCAGTCATTTGTAGACACGAGTATGTGCCAGCTTACCTTGATTTTTTTCATCATAGCCTCTATGCTATTAATTACACATAACGACATTTCACGCGTCGACGTGCCTCACAGTGAGAATGTTTAAGTTATCTATCATTTAAAAGGCATATGGCGGTGTTTACAGTAGGCATTTTGGCCGCCAAAAGACTAACAACTTTATATGTCAACACTTACGGTGGCTTTAAAAATGCAAATGGATAAGTACTGACGTCAAAGATGTAAAACCTGTAAAAGAATTAAATTTTGTCACAATCGGTCGCCGATGCTATTCTACCTGTACCCCGTGTATGTTGAGAGTCCATCAGAAATGTTTTTGTGTTCTGTATCTCCGAAGAACGTGAAAAGGTTACGGGAATTGTAGTCCTTGGTACCCGTTTAAACAATTAACACCACGTTTTGGTTGTGACGGCATTCATCGATGGATGGGTTACAGGTATGCATGAAATAGATCGTGTCTTTCATCCTCAGGGTCGGAGATTTTAAACATTTGTGATTGCAATCCCCGCTTCAATGAAAATTTTAGGATCTCCGGTTAAAGGTGTTTGACAAGAAATTGGACTTGTCCACAGCGGATCGTTTGCAAACTGATGTTCAAACCAAGCGAAAAATACTTTACGAGTGATGTTATTTGTAGTGTTAATTATTTCGCTTAAATCTCGGAGCTCGATATTTTCGGTCTTTGAACTTGCGTTGTACAAAGCTGTCCATTTATCCACCATCTGTACCCCAATCTGTGTAAATATTCTCTAACATCTGCTAATTCCAGTCACGCTACAGAGGCGTGGTCCTGGTCTTGATGAGCAAGTTTTTCAAGCAAATCTAATGATATCACTTCTAACACGATTTAGCTTCAGGCAAACAATTTTTATGGGATATATTATAGTGTCTTCCGACATGTGCCAGATACGATGGCTAATGGTCAAGCTATACATACTGAACAAGCACATGTCAAAGGAAAATAATTCATTAAAGCTCTAAATTGACAACTGTGTCTAAATTAACGCCAGAACTAATATCTAATCCAGTGAATGCCGTCTAAAACGTTAAAGCTGCGTCTGCCCTTCAATACGCCGTTCATGGTCATAAACAGCAATTAATTGCCTTAAGAGTTAATATTCCGCTCAAGCTGCGGACAGACATATATTTTACGTTGCCTTGCATAATTTGCATCATGACCCCTCTTTGTGATCCGAGAAACGCTTGTGCCTGGGAGAAGTATGTCGTCTAAGACAGAAAATGTTCGTAAAGAGCTCTACACGACCATTCAAATGAAGCAGGTTGTACTTTACCTTGCGCAGTTGTAACGGGGCACCATTTTTTTGGGGTGCCGCGAATCTTCACGTACACTCGTACGTGCAGAGGAAGCTAATCTACTTGAACGACTCGGTCAAGTAAAGGTAAAAAGAGAACTGTACTTAATATACTTAAGCTATCAATATAACTTTAATCTTAATCTAACCATCTAAGCTACATTGTCGTATGAAGACAACCTGCTCGCCACTCATTGCGCGCGTCTAGCAGCGATTGGTGGTAATCTATGGTTAATATGTCATATATGTAACCAATCTTGGAGCAGCGAATGAAGATTATATAAAAGGGGATAGTATTCCTGCAATATTGTCCATATCGGATAATATCGGTAGAATATTGTCATGCAAGACAATATTCCAAGGGAATTGCTAAATTCACACTCCTTTTCCTTAGATTTACACCCTCCCTTCAAAATCTTATATATAAAATCTTTATTCATTTTATGATTTGTTTTCTGACAAAGGTGTTACTCGATAGTCTAGGCCATTAATTGGCAAGTAATGCGTAAGAAATGCCTAAGATACTACTCACGCTTGTGGTCACAGTAACCACAGGCGTTAGTATTCCCAGCCAACCGTCAATTACATGATCGAACTTGCAGAGCAACAGCTAGAGAGACGCCTGATGTATTGAAAATGTACACGCCAAAGCCAATGTGATGACTCTGCTATCGTAAAACTTATGGATGACTATGATTGAAAAGGAGCATGGCGACTTCAAATAACTTAACGAGCATACCGTTTTCGTATTCGTCCGCGTTCTCGCCCTTATCGAACTTCGTTCGTACGCCCATTACTACTACTCCCAGCACGTCACCCATCTTTCCACAGCCGTGGGCACTACGTTACCTGAAGCATCTCTGTCTGCACCAAGCCTTACGACACCTAACTTCAATCGCTGCCGCAATACCAACTCGGTGTGTCAGACACTTGCACTGGGGGCGCAGCATTGTTGCGGTAGTGAGATGTGAATGAGCTGGAGGGATAATGTAGCACATCTCGGGCGTTAATGCTGAGTTGAGATGCGTTTAGCACCACACCGTTAGCACAGCCGACGTTACAGTCAAGCCCTCCACCGGCACCTCCACTCACGTTGTTAGGTAGGCGATCATTCTGCCATTTCCCTCGTTTCTCGTCGTTTTTTTGAACTTTAACATCTTGCATCGACCGCCAGATAGCTTCCTAGAGCATCAGATCCTCTAGCCGCGCAGCGTCTGGGGGTGTTGTCGCAACGCGAAACGCTGCATGTAACGGGGCACCCTGAAGCTTGTCCTGGTGACAGTACAAGCTACTTATTCTGATGACAGAATAATGCGGTGCCTCGGAGCTTCACGTACACTCGTACGTGCAGAGGAAGACGGTAAGAAGAAGCGAGTACTTGGTTAAAGTAAAAAGTAGAACTGTATTTAGTATAGTTAATGTCTGCAATACATAACTATTTATCTTCATCTAACTATGTCTAAATACAAATGTGTAAATCAGTTATCTGCTCACCACTCATTGCGTGCGTCTGTCGTGGCGCGTCTTCGTTGGTTGATATAATGGCCTATATCAGCCAATTAGGAACTACTAGTAAGTGCTACAGAATACTTGTCCTAATGACAATATTCTGAGAATATAACTCTTAGAGTTACATTCTGTTTACATTTTCTGGTAAATTGTTATGTTGCGGTTCACCCCGTTACACCCCCCCCTTAACCATCAGTCACTTTAGTGACTGATTGACTAAATGGATACTCGTCCCAAATCACTTGGGACAGGGTTTGCACTTGTTGGTCCGCGTCCACTTTCCAACATCTCATCGCATGGTAAACAAGCCCATGCGATGCGCGAACAAGGCCGCCGAGAGCGCGTCCGCTCGTCTCTGTACGGACGCCGAAGCAGAAACCACAGCAACTGATGTCTCATCGGTTGATGAAGCAACTCAGCCTGTGTCACTTGGTGATGCAGGCGCTGGTCATGAAGACACTCGTGTCTTCACAGAGTACGAGCTCGGTGTCTCGTACTCTCCTGATACGGATGACGGATCCGTATCGACGGCGATCGAATCCAAGCCGCCTGCCAAGCGTGGCATGGACGATGCTTTGCGTCGCAGCATCTTTGGTTCATCCGATGAATCAGATGAACCATCGCCGAAGCGAAGGCGCTCGAGGTCGCGAGACTCGGGCGCTAATAGTGGTGTCGGTTCTCCTATTGACACCACTTCACAGCGAGGTGCCAGTACTTCTGTCGGCACGTCGCAGGAAGAGCGGGACCGCAATGTCTTGCGTCTCGCTCCTGAGAAGAAGGCATGGATGCCTCCGAAATCCGTCATGGATCCCATGTCGGCGACGACGAGTGATCGTTATCGAACACGATTGTTCGATTCGTCAAGGATCCATCACCTTGACCCCAGCGCGAAAAACTATCGCGCTGAACATGAATTCTTCATCGATGCTTTCTTTAGACATCGATGGTACAGTGGGAATCACAAACGTGATGGTCCCTCACTACTTAAGGCGTGGAACGCCTACATCCATAACCTCGAGGATGTAGGTCGTGACGCTTGGAGCGACAAACTTATCAAAGCTCGTGATAAGTTTGAAAAGCGAACCCCGACAGGTGCACGCTACAAGCTGCATCGTCTGTCAAGGGAGAAAGGATTACCCTGTCTCACTTGGGGAGACTCGTGCCCATGTTGTGTGAACAACTCTGCACGAGCACCTAAGGAGGCTTACCTCCTTACTAGCCCGTGGTGACGCGTACGTGTCTCTACTAAGATGTACGGAGGGATTGACAACCTGAAATCCCTTTACGACCGTGCCGGAAAGACTTTCTCCGGCGGTCCTTCTGCGGCACAGGATGTGCCGCGTCGTACTGCTCAACCAGACCCAGTACGTCGATCATCAGTTGGGAGCGGGGCTCCCAAGTATCCCAGGACGGGGGATAGCCGCGCCACCGGACGAGATAACTCGTCCGACGTCCGTTCACGTCGCGGTGGTTCAACAGCTGCTCAACTAGATAGCGCTGGCCACCGCGAGAGTCCTCTAATGGAGGTGGAGGAGGAAGAAAGACGCTCTCCACACGATCATGTAGATCCGTGTGTTCCCGAGAGCATCTTTGATCGCGTAACGCAAGGGTTACGCGGCGATCTCGAACACGAGCGGGACAGGCGTCTCCAACTGGCGGACGCTGCCTCGAAGCATCGAGCTGAGTTTGCCTTTGCTCAGCTTGAGAACGAGAGATCTCAGAAATCTCTTCATGACGATCTAAGGGTAGCTCGTGGGATTGTCGATCGGTCTCGGCATGAGATAACTGCTCTTCAGACCCTTGTTGATGCCCACCATCGGGAGCACAAGGCTCTCTGCGAGATGCTTGAGCGCAAGGGCGTTCTTATCGGAAGAAGCAGCGTACTGATGGTACGGCTTAAGCCGACCAACGTAAAACGTGGGATGCGTTCGCATCTTACGTGGCAACTCGATCGTGTATGCATTGCCTAGGCGGTGCAATACACGAAATGGGCCGATGTACTTGGGTAGTAGTTTACTGCTACCCAAGTTAGTCACTACATGCTTTGGTAGATTAACCGTAGACAGTAGGACTAAGTCACCTTTACTAAATAAAAGAGTGTTTGCCCTTCCATTCTTGTCAGCGTTTTGCTTTTGCTTATCTACCGCTTCGGCGATGGAGTCTTGCACAAAACGGACTACCGTTTCACGAGCCAGAATGAACTCATCTGATGACCCGTTAGCTTCAGTGCGCTGTGGGTGCACTGCAGCAACATCAACCTTTTCTTCAGTGAGAGCTTCCGCGCTCTCACTGGCATCATCTTCTTCGATATCGATGTTATCGATATCGACATCCAACGCAATGACCTCACCGTCAGAGCTTTATGAGCGTGAATAAAATCGGTTTTTGCTCGCGCGAGTCTCTCCCCCCCTTAAACCAGAGTTACACTCTAGTAAGGTGGGTACACGCGGATGGCGCAAGCCATTCACGTAAAACGGTGTATGTGTCGTGGACGCATGCACCGAGTTGTTGATGGCAAACTCTACCATCGGCAAAAACTCACTCCAACTCTTAAAGGAGTGTACGTATCCTCGAAGTATCTCTTCGAGGACACGATTGGCACGTTCCGTCTGACCATCTGACTCTGGATGATCAGATGTCGACATCTTCAAGCGCGTTCCGAGTAATTTGAACACGGAACGCCAGAAATCAGCAGTGAATCGTGGATCTCTGTCTGATACGAGTTCGCGGGGCAACCCATGAAGTCGGAAGATGGTGTCAATAAAGATACAAGCACAGCAACTTGCCGTGATTGACTCTGGTACAGCCACAAGGTGTACCATTTTGCTGAATCTGTCAACAAATACGAGAATACCCGTATTCCCGCGTGCGTCTTTGGGTAACCCGAAGACAAATCCATTGAGATGGATTCCCAGCACTCAGCCGGAACCGGTAGAGGCTGTAAAGGTGCACGCGGTGATGGACTTGACTTCACTCGTTGACAAACTTCGCATGCGCGAACGTACTTGCGCACAAACTGATACTGGCGGGGCCAGTAAAAGTCTTGACTCACCGTGAGATTTGTTTTCTCTCGGCCACGATGTCCTCCTATAGGAGCATCGTGATACTCGAACATGATCCGCAAACGCAGATCAGTATCATCTGGAATGACAACACGTGGTGTGTCAGCAGAAACGGCTGTATAATACAATAACCCGTTTCGAGTAGTGCATCGATCTGATGCAGATCGATACGCAGACGATCATCGTTTCAACAATTCTCGAGATAGTTGTGAGAGATGTGTCAACAACTTTACAATCTCATCATCTTGGGAGTATGCCCGCCTCACACCATCATACAACGTTGTAGATGGGACTGAGGACGTCATAACCGCAACAGTGACTGTCTCACTGTTGGGTTTCACGACTGTTTCAAAGTCGGGACGACGTGAGAGTGCATCAGCGACGACATTAAGTCGTCCTGGTTTGTACTCGACCGTAAAGTTGTATTCTGCAAAGAATGACAACCACCGCGCCATTCGTTGTGAAAGGTGCGGCCTGTTCACTGCCGTGCGTAATGACGCATGGTCAGTGTAAACAGTGAAGGGTCTATCTCCTAATAGATAGACTCTGAACTTCGCGAGTGCATACTTCATGGCAAGGAGTTCCTTGTCACGCACCGGATAGTTCCGCTCAGCTGGTTGCAGCTGACGCGACTGATAGCAGACGACGCGTTCAACGCCTTCAAGATCGTACTGCATTGATGCACAGCCAATTGAGAAATCTCTGGCATCACAGACCACATGAAATGGCCTGTACTGATCGGCAATTGCTAGGACTGGGTAGTGTATCAAGCTCTGCACGATACCATCATGGGAGCGCTGATATTCAGCGTTACATAACCACCTCTCGTTCTTTTTCAACAAACGAGAGAGGTGCACAGTCATCTCGGCGTAATTGCGTGAATGCTTGTGCAAATACGCCGCTAGCCCAAGTAATTTTTGAAGACCTTTAAAATCAACTGGCACAGGCCAGTCGGTGATCGCCTTGATCTTTTCGGGATCAGGATGTACACCGTTCTTACCAACGATGCACCCAAGAAGTGGTATTTCGCTTGATGCAAATATACACTTCTTGAGGTTGGCATACAATTGATGCTTTCGCATGATTGTAAGAACCTGTCGGACGTGGTACCTGTGAACCTCAACGTCCGACTTTCCATCCATAGCTCGACTATGGATGAATACGTCATCGAAAAAACTCGGCGCGAATTCTCGTACTGGTCTCAACAGATGTGTATCACATCTGTTGAACGTGGCAGGGGCATTACTAAGCCCTTGTGGCATTACTGGCCATTCCCAGAGCATGCCGCTAGGCGTGCTTACTGCGGTAAAGGGTATGTCTCGTTCTCGCAGAAGCATTTGATAGAAGCCACCCATCAGATCCATGGACGAAAATATGGTAATCTTTGTCTCAACAGTTTAAACTGTTGAGCACCCTGTTCTCTCAACAACTCTGCTTGTTGAGAACCTTGTTGGTGAAGCAAGGCTACTTTCTCGCGTTCTGCGTCAAGTTCATTTTGAATGAACTTGGCGATAGTAGCATGTTGGGCATCTCTATTGAGAGCCTCTAGCATGACGCTAACAGCATGGATGCCCATGGTCGAACCCATTCGTTCAACCGCATCCCATTCGACATCGCTCAAATGGGATAGCCGTCACGCGTAGCGTGTAAGCTTTGGTCATCTTGGTCATCCAACATATTCATGTTGGATGTGAACGCGGTCCTTGGACGGACTACGAAGTGCTACCAGGTGTAACGGGGCACCCTGAAGCTTGTACTGGTGACAGTACAAGCTACTTATTCTGATAACAGAATAAAGCGGTGCCTCGTAACTTCACGTACACTCGTACGTGCAGAGGAAGACGGTAAGAAGAAGCGAGTACTTGGTTAAAGTAAAAAGTAGAACTGTATTTAGTATAGTTAATGTCTGCAATAAATCCCTATTTATCTTCATCTAACTATGTCTAAATACAAATGTGTAAATCAGTTATCTGCTCACCACTCATTGCGTGCGTCTGTCGTGGCGCGTCTACGTTGGTTGATATAATGGCCTATATCAGCCAATTAGGAACTACTTGTAAGTGCTACAGAATATTTGTCCTAATGACAATATTCTGAGAATGTAACTCTTATAGTTATGTTCTTTTAAAAATTTCTATAAATTGTTATGTAACGATTCACCCCGTTACAGGCGACCTCTAGCGTCGAAGTGGGAAATACTTGTTGGGGGTACAGCAGACGCAGGCGAATCATTCGAAGAGGTGCTGGCAGCCATTTCAGCCATATGATTGAAGAGTGAATCCTTCGACTGTAGGGTTCATCACGTTCAGCTTTTAACTCGTCCAGCTTTTTCACTAAACGGCTGAAGTCGACGTCCTAATCGGCGAGATCTCGGTTGAGCCGATCACATAGAGTCGTAAAAACTGGAAATCCGGACTGCGAAGCGATCGAGCTCGACCTAGATCGCACCCATGTCTCGCTGGGCCAAAGCTATCTCCCGCATAATCGCAGACTGGCGGGCGGAGAAGTGAGACTGTGCGTCTTCGATCTGTAGCTTCTCTTAAGCATTAACGTCCTCGGAAGACGCAATCGCTAAGTCCAACTTGTCTTGCAATGCATCCAGTTGACGCCGATGCATCTCTTGCTCGGCATGGCGGGCCGTGTTGAGCTTCAAGAGAGCTGTTTTTAAGATCAGAATGTTATCCAGGCGTTCTTCTCTATCATCCAACTCGTCTTAAAATTCTGCAACCTTCCGCTTGGCTTCTTCCAACTAGTCACGCACATCGTGATAACGCTGTTTGACGCATTGCCTGATCGGTCCTGCGAATTCGCGAACATCATGCAGCTGCCAATCCAAGCGGTCACCCCGAAATTTGAGCCCTTAATTGATCTTGGATCGCGCCGTAATCGTCCAGGGTATCTTGGCGGGCCTTAGAGCAATGCAAAAGGTCAAAGATATATGACCGCAAGGTGCGTCGATCGGCCGCAAAGAGGAATTTTATCCGGCCGCTTGGAATAGACGCAGAAGAACTCAGTAGGGTTGTTGCTAGTGATGGAGACGGGTGCGTCCGACGGGCCTGGGCGAGAAATCGACCGGTCGTCGGAACCCTCCATGCTTGCGACGACGGGTCTAAGTAAAACTTAAAAGTGGATTTGACAACTGGCGAAGTGCACTGATGCACCAGCACTGTATACCAATTATCAGCGTATGGAACGGCTGTGGTGGAGCGATTTTGAAAGAAATAGCGATCGATAAAGGGAGTGGTCTACTACGGCGACAAATCGCTGAGAGGGATTGAGTGGCTAGAGGCGCAATACTAAGATCGAATATCACAGTGTCGAGATCGAATATGACGATAGCGAAAGTGAATATTGCAATACCGCAACTAAATATCACGACAAAAAAGATCGAGTGTCAAGTTATTAAGATCAAGCCAAGGCACCGAGATTGAGAAAGTACAAGATGTTTAAGGTCGGGGATACGGCTGACAGATCGGCAGAGATCGAGATTCTGGAAGGCGATCGACAACCGGTCGACGAGATTGAGATCGATCAAGAAGACAAATCGGCCAAGGATATCGACGATCAGCGATCGCCCAAGGATATCGACGATCAGCGATCGGTCAAGGAGGTCGACGATCAGCGATCGGCCAAGTAGATCGACGATCGGCGATCGGTCGAGGAGATCCTCAATTGATTAAAGAGATCGCATTCGGGAAGAATGGCGACCGAAGAGATCGGCGATCTGTCTGAAGTGGACCACACACGCGAAGATCAATCACCGAAAGATAGAGGAAGCGTGGTAGAACATCCTAGCATACAGACAGGCAGAGTCACAGTCTTAGCTATTTGTTGGTTGACATGAACATTATTTCATTAGCTTCTGTATACACACGTCGTCTTCTCTTTCGGGCTAGAATTTTGGCCTCTCGACGTAAAGAAAGTCACTTATACTAAAACCAAGCAATATCCCCAGATCTTTGGCTGGGAATCAAGAATTCTCATACCTCCAACTGCGATTGGACGTGTGGTAAAGTCGATTAAGATCGGTGTCGTAAAACCTCAAACGAATGCCTAAGTACAGAGTGGGGACCGGCGGAATGGTCGCAGGACGAGGACCAATCACATGGATGGCACCGTTGGGATCATTCACGGAAATATCTCATTCGGTTCGAACAATTCAGAATGTCGAAAGGGACCGCGATCAGGGGACCGAGATTGAGGAACCGCGATTGAGGAACCGCGATAAGGGGACCGCGATCAGGGGATGCGATCAGGGGACTGCGATCAGGGGAATGCGATCAGGGGACCGCGATCAGGGGCCGCGATCAAGGGACCATGCCCTGATGCGATCAGACGGTTGGTGTGTCAGGTCTGTGCCACATGGATGCGAGGGGCGATCTGTAGAGGCGACGCGTGACATCTGATTTCCGAATTGTAGGGGTAAGATGTGAGGGCCTTATTGATTAACATTAAACAGAATTCAATTTGCTTCTAAACACATTCGTGTCGATCTTCTCCCGGGTTGGCTATTTTGGCCTCCCGACGTCTGAGAATCTCAACATCAAGGATAGAACGATCACTCCTGGAGCTATTTGACCAGGAGTGCTAGGACTCTCAACACACCCCTACTGCGATCGGACGCAGCCAACCGTATCGGTTGAAGTACAAGATCGCGAGACGGCTCAAGTGGCCAGAAAGGGTCGCGACTCAAGTACACATTTTGGCACAAGGTGATCAGGGCATATCACGGCGACTCTAGGAGAGCGCCAACCCAGAACACGCGATCGGGTGAGGATTTTCCACCCGATCAGCACCAATCTCTACAACGGTCAAGTGTAGCATATCGTCGACTCCACCTAAAGAGTGCAACCCGCCCTGCCGACGGGTACACAAGGTGAGGAGGAAACAAGTGCAAGCGGAATCGGAGTACCCCCTCCGTTAGTCGGTCGTCCGGGCGCCAGTGGAGAGTCGGGATCGCCTCAAAAAATGAGCGAACCCCACTCCACCACAATGGTGCGCGTGCCCGGATCTTTGGTGACTCGGGATCTCTCCGTGGGTCCCGAGATGAAGATTTTAAGATCAAGACTGAATCTGGGATTGGAGCGTCAGCGGAAGTTGGATCGCCACGGACACGTGAAGAGAAAGGATCCCAAGATTATCATAGTTTTGGAAGGGGTTATGATGACAAGAAAGTCAAAGAGGAAGATCACTAAGCTGATCTGGAAGAAAAAACTCAACCGCCTCCTGAGGTCCCTTCATGGACCACCGCGGATCGTGCTTTACAGCACGATCTGCCAGATGGAAATCCTTCAGTAAAAACTGAAAGATCTTCAGTCAAAACTACCGCCCAACAAAAGGCGAGAAAACACACTCGTAAGTTGGCCTGGTCAAAGACGAAGACGGCAGAGCCACATCGAAACAAGCAAGAGATCAAGGCAGAAGGTCAGGATGTGGAATAAGAAAGCTGGCAATTGGAACAGATCACCTGGTAATTCCATTGGCAACAACTGAAAAAACATCTTGCAGAAGACCCAGTCCTAAAGGTGCTGAAACCTAAGCTGATCGGGTCGACCCAAGGTCCAGTATCGCCACCGAAAGTGACCTCGAATCATTTCGAGGCATAGCATCGGCTAATTCAGCTGCTAAGAGACGCTGGATTTACAGCTGGAGCTTTCATCGCACAAACGCTCTTAGAATTTAATCACGATCGGGTGATCAAAGCACGACAGCTACTATTCGAAAAGCTAACTCCACTGACAGGGTCTCACAACCCTATGAGCCAATGGATCAAGAGTGAAGAAGGACATCTGAGCCAGCGAATCAAGAGTGAAGAAGGACACCTGAGACAAGAGAGAGAGAGTCAACCAACCGCAACGTGAAAGAGGAATACACGGGGTCGTCACGCTATGCCTCGGCATAATCAGATATGGACCCAGACGAGTCGTTTGGGATGCAGCGGATGTCGCTGGGACCGACAGGGGCAGCAATGCTTAAAAACAGGCTCGACCCGGCTAACAATGGAATACGATCGACTCAAATTCCGGCTTCACAGAATGCAAACACGGTGGAGACAAGCCAGTTGCAAACATATTCCAAGGCCGCCATGGACAAATTCATTCGCGATCGCGAAGAACAAGTATCTAACTACCCGATCGTCCCAGACGTCGAAATGGATTCAGTAGACTCATACCGCGATCGACCGGGAGAACATGAGTCAGAACGCAGGGGACCATATGATCTAAGACGACCACAAGTGGCAACTGCAGGAACCGCCCCTACGGGAGGTTTCAGCGCACAGAGGATTAGATTGTCGGTGATGGCCGATCTGAAAGAATTTTCAGGACGTGATCAAGACGAAGAACGTGCTAGAGGTTGGTTTAACAAGATGAAGACTGCCTTTCTACGCGATCAGGCTCCAGACCACGAGAAATGTCTGGTATTTGGAGAACTGCTCACAGGACCTGCCCGAAGTTGGTACAGCCAGTTGAGCCGATCGACCCGCGATGATTGGAAGTCGTTGTCGGAAGGCTTCAGGGTCCGATATGGAGGATATGGAATGTCAGCTGAAAGGCAATACTACCACGCGCGGAAGAGACCGAATGAAACCCCGTTGGAATACTTGGACCGGTTGAATGTAGCAGGAATGCGAGCAAAAGTGGCGTTCAGAGATGGATCGCCAGCAAGCCGACGTGAGCATGTAGAACACTTGATTGACACTTTGGATGATCGAGAGTTGGCGAAGCAACTGACCTTATTGCGAGTGCATGATGCTAACACGATGAAAGAAACTCTACGCGCTTATCAGCGCATGAGTTTTCGACAGAATAAGGATCCGAATGACTCGAACAAGTACCGATCGAGATCGGCTACAACGCCAGCCCAAGTATATTCGAATACACCACGGATGGTGAAGGCCATTCGTGCAGAAAGTGAGGAAAGAGACTCAGGCTCAAGTTCGGACGATGCAGATGAAGAATAGTTTCGCCGTAAGGTTTGTGTGACGACTATCACTGATCAGGCTGCAATCTCGGGGGATCAACGAGACAGGTCGCGAGAAACAGACCGAGATGATGATCGCTATCGGAAAGGTGTTGCGAAAGCCTGCACACACTGCGGCTCGAAAATACATGACGATCGCGGATGCTGGAAAAGATTGGCTTGTCAGAAGTGAGGCCGAAAGGGCACCCCTCGGACAAATGTCTACATGTGTGTTCCGCTTGTGGGGAAGTTCACGAGAGCGGCCAATGTTCCATGGAAGAGTTTTACAACCTTATCCGCAAGTGGTACGTCCCAACCAAGCACGCAGGACTACTACTGACCAAGGCAGAAAAGGTGTTAAACTAAGACGCTCGCCAGGTTGGAATCTGGCACGAGCCGAGCGTTCTAGGCTATGCATATATGCATTTGTGGAGCAGGGCAGGATCAATCAAGAAAGTAACAATCGTATCGACCCAACCGCTAATACATGTGATTGTAACACCATCGGTTGTGTGGCATTTCAAGTGTAAAAAAGGTGGATGAACATTTACGATCTCCCGTTAAGATGGAACTCGATCTAGCGCCGGGGGAATCGAGAGGATATTGGGAATATCTCACGCCAGAAGAATGTTTTAAACAGGCTAAAGCGGTGGGTAAATTAATAACGAGAAGGCTACCATGCTATTCGATTCTGGAGCCGAAGTCTCAATCGTAGACGCCACCTTTGCTCGTAAGGTGGGATATGTGATTGATGACAGCCAGAGACAGGAATGTGTGGTGATCGGGGAGAATGCCTACATGACGGAAGGACGCACTAAAATCAAGATCACATTAAACGGAACGCTGGTGCATTACTTTGACGTTTGGGTGGGCGATCAAGTGGGCCAAGAAGCGATTTTAGGTTTGGACTTTATGGTGCCAGCGGGAATACGGTTAGATTTGGCGGACGGCACGCTTTGTTTGCCAGATGAGGTGAAAAATCACTTGGCAGGGCGCAGGCCTCCGTATGGGGTAAACATGCAACCGATCGTTATCCCAGACCAACATATAGTAATTACTGCTGGAGAATCCACGGAGATGAGGATTGGAGCAGGTTTCCCTAAGTCCAAACTATGGGTGAGACGGGATAAAAAAATGGGTGCCGACGGTGAATACTGGACCGGGACAGATCAAGTACTTGATACTGACCAACATCGTCGATCAGCAGGTGATTCTCAATCACGATATCCCTTTAGGGTGGTGGATGATGACAGACGTGATACCCCGATTGCCGGGCTATGTATCAGTTGAATCACGCCGGTATAATGAACGGCGGACTCTAGCGTTTGAAGCTACAACGGAATCAACCAAGGAACACCCGATCGAGTATTCGAGGCACTTAGTGAATCACCCGTCATACCCCATCCCAAAGAAGATTCTGGCCCACAGAGATAAACAAGGAAGGAATATGGAGGGAAGCCGATCAGATCTGCTAGCCCCACAAGCAAAGATGACGAATGTCGCAGAACGCCAGATCGTGAAAAAGGATCGCCCCGACAGCGACGAGCAGCGATCACTAGAGGCACATGCCGTGGTCAATACTGCAGTGAAGGCATAAGAGGGCTATCGGTCACAGGAACACTCGGACGACGTCATCAGACAAGCACAAAAGATCGCGATCGGCGATGATCACCCGGTCGGAGACGATCAAGAGCTCGAATTGTCAGATCAAAAGATACAGAATGCTACAGTACTGAATCGCGAGGGAGACGTGACAGACGAGATACAAACGAAATCGGTGGCTTATCACCACGATAGTGAAGATTTATTTGCGGAAGATGTGAACCAACATATGGCACTCTTGCCAGAAATAATTGCGCCCACAAAGGAAGTGGCTATAGATGACATCCAGGTTAGCGATCCAGGTTTCCCGCTGACAGAAGATCAGGAGAAGCTGAGGCAACTGATTTGGAAAAATCGCCACTTACTCATAGGAAAAGGAAACGCCTTGCCTCCAGCTGCGCGTGGAGCAGTATGTGACATTGATGTTGGAGGTGCCAAACCGATCGCACAACGAGTACGACCGGTGGCACCTAAAGATCGAGAAAAATTGGCGGACCTGATTAAGGGATTATTATCAGCCAAGATCATTCAACCGTCCATTTCACCTTGGGCTTCTCCGATCGTGGTGATTATCAAGAAAAATGGGGAGGACATACGGCTGTGCATCGATTACAGGAGGGTGCATCAGTTGACACGATTGATGATCAACCCTATGCCACTAATCAGCGAATTATTACAAGACTTGGATAAAGCGATGTGATATTGTTCGTTAGATATGGCGAGTGGTTTTTGTGTAGTAGAAATGACGTAACGAGCAAGAGCTATTTCTGCATTCATCACGCCGTCGGGTTTGTTTGAATGGTTGCGAATGCCTCTTGGGCTAAAAACGCTCCCCAGATATACCAACGACTTATCGACAATGCACTATATGGTTATCTCAAGATCTACCTAACACCTAACTCGCATGCAGTACCATCGTCGACACCAACCGATGTGTTCACTGACGGAGTGCCGGACACAGATCCAAGACCATCAGTTTTAGGCCGAAGGTCCTATATCGATGACATCTTGATACCTGCTGAATCCTGGTCATCCCTGTATGAAAAGGTGGAACGATTGCTAAAGGTGTGTGACCGATGGAACCTATTGACCAGTGGGGCAAAGCGTTTCTGGGGGCGCTTTAACGTCGACTATCTAGGCCACCAAGTTTCACACAAAGGGTTGGAAGCCCACCCCAAGGATTTAAACTCAATTGCGAATATTCCCTTCCCTCGAACTCTGTGATCAATGCAATCATTCTTGGGAAGCCTAAATTAATACAGTCGTTTTATCGAAGACTTCGCCACATATGCGTCCGTGCTCTACGAGCTACGGGAAGCAGATTTCCACGATATCAGCCAAGATTAAGAAGTTCGGATAATGGCATCCAACAGTGAACCCGATCGTGATCACGATTCGCGAAATGAGTCCTGCAACGATCTGGGCCAAAAAAACAGGGTGCGATATGGACCGGAAAACAGGGGGCGATTTAGATTCTGGAGATGGAAGTCGATGGAAGGAAGCGGTGATGGCTTTTAACTTGCTAAAGGGCAAAATTGCTAAAACACCGATCTTAAGACATTTCGACAGATCGAGCACCGGTGATTGTGGTTTACGCCAGTAAGTGGGCGGTATCAGCCGCATTGCTTCAAGAGTATGACGGCACGTATTGGCCTGTCATTTTTTCTAGTCGCACGCTGAACTCCAACGAAGTCAATTACGGAATTGTTGAGAAAGAAGTGCTAGCCCTCCTCCGAATGTTAGACATTTGTTATACGATGTTGTTTTCGCGGAAGATCATGGTGCTTACGAGATACTCGACGTTGGATTGGCTATTGCAGTCGTCGGGTCTTAACGGAAGACTAGGGAGATGGTCGGCGTTACTATCGAACTGGACGCTAAATATCAGACGGTGCGAAAAAGGCGAAGACGAAGTGCTAGGTACGCTGGCTGCAAGTATAACACCTCGAAAGGATGTAGATGAAGTGCTGATTGCGATCGCTCCAAGGAAACAACCACGAAATAAAAAACATTAGTATCCACCACCCACAGTCAAAGTAGGCGAAAGTGTCCTGGTGGTCAGTTTCGATGGATCGGCTAGGGTAAAGAAGAAAGGTGGCACTTACAGCGCAATGATATGGAAGTTGCCTGAATGGACGATCGTGGTGGCTACTTCAGAATTTGCGGATGATTTGACGGTAAACGAGGCAGAATATTGTGGGCTGTTGCTGGGTCTGGAGTCAGTGTCCGATCAGATCATAGGTCGGGTGATCTTTTGTGGTGACTCGAACTTGGTAATAAGACAGATGCGAGGTGAAATCGACTGTAAGGCACCAGGACTACAACTTCTGAAACATAAGGCAATGGGGAAACTCCGATCTTGGCCAAAACACGAATTGCTACATGTGAAACGGGACTGGAACCAGAGTGCTGATCGACTAGCGATCGAGGCGTTACGTCAGGGGAAAGGATGTAGCAGTATCAGACCAAGAACGAGACGATCTCGTGACCCTTAATCGTTTACATGAACTACTGATACCAAAACAGACTAACCACCCAGTCAAGGTAGCCGCGATCACGCGATCAACGACGCGAAGACGATGCCCCCAGACAGTTTTACAAGAAGAAATTTTACGTCCGGATCGAACGCGTAAACCATGCGCAAAATGAGGAAAGTTGGCTATCGGACTTGAAGACATATCTGATCGGGAATATAACCACGCTGAGTGCTAGGGACGCAAAGATATGCACACTGATCTCACCAGACTACGAAGTCGACCAAAGTGGACTGCAATTTTCTGCCCTAGGGTGGCATCAATGAGCGAAGATCGTGGAGAGTCGATTCGTCTGGTAATTCCAGAGTTGCTGCAACAAGACGTCCTACACCACTACCATAATACTCTAGAGGGTAGGCACCAAGGGGTAGGCCGTACATACCATCGGATCAGGGCGAATTTTCATTGGAGAGGATTGTACCGGAGCGTGCAACTCTTTAATGGCGAATGTATTGATTGTGAAACCGGCAAAGGTCGCCCACAAGATCGAGGTGGGTCTCCAGGCAGCTTGCAAGCGACGTACCCATTCCAAATTCTGGCAATGGATCATATCCCATCTTTACCGCGATCGTTTAGGGGGAATACTGATTTGCTGTTGTGGGTCGATCTGTTCTCGGGTTACGTGATCGCAAAAGCGACTTCGTCCCGAACTGCACAGACGATTGCAGAGAACTATGAAGAAAGCGTATTTCGAAGATTTGGTGCGAGTGAAATCATCTGTCATGATCGGGAGCCAGGATTTATGTCTGACTTCTTTCGAGCTTTCAACAAGATCGCGGGACAGAAGCAACAAGCCACAATGGTGTGTCGACCTCAAGCGAACGGAACTGCAGAACGTATGATTCAAGCTTTAACGCGATCGATTAAGATGTGTGTCGCTGACGAAAACCAGAGAGATTGGGATGAATATGCAGAAAGATTAACCTATGCGATTAATACCGTACAAGATCGAGTCCGCGAAAATACACCATTTTATCTAATCCATGGCTGGTACCCCCGATCGACGTTGGAAGCGGCATTACCAATGGGAAGTGTCAAACCTCGCGATCGAGATCCAAGAAGATGGAGATATAGCATACAGCGTCAGTATCAACAGGCAAGAGCAATTGTGAACGATCGGTTAAAGATCGCTATCCAGGACAGATCGGATCGTCACAATGACAACAGAAATCTGCTAGAGATCGATCAAGGGACACAAGTGTGGTTGTATTTGGATCGCGTATAGGATGGATATGCTCGGAAGTTAGCTCATATGTGGCACGGACCCTTTCGAGTAATGGAAAAATGTGGAGATCATGCAGTAAAATTGGATATCGCAGGCACACCTGATAGGTTGTTCCCGATAGTGCATGTGTCCAAGCTAAAGCCAATGAAGATGTTCTCAGAGCGGCCTCAAAGTCAACTGAAGGTAGACGAGTCCGATCGGGTCGATTTCGACGAAGCATTACTACCAGAAGATAGCTGGGAAGGTGAGTTGGATGATGGTGAATTCGAGGTGACAAAGATTGTAGACGTCCGATCGGGTCGAAAGACGCGTTACGGACGAGTACACCGTCAATTCTGATTCAATGGAAAGGTAATAGCGATCAATCATGGGTGGATGAAGCAGACTTGTATTGTGGTGCTCTATTACAAGAATTCGATCACGATCGGATAAGTCGAAATAGGTTCGAAGTGATGCAAATGCACGAAGAAGAGCCAGGATGATAGACCAGATCGAGGTGGATGGGGTGTGTAAGTGTGCAAGGAGGTTGTACATGGTCGTACGGTGGTAAAAGTTACACCCGGAGGCGGTGTATGAAGGAGGAAGGTATGTTTGTAAGTATGTTTAGCGATCGAAGCACGATCGCGGCCCAAGAGGCCTGAAGTAGAAGACATTTCCGGAGAGATCAAGATTAAAGACAGTATGAAGAAATGAAATTGAAACACGAAATGTGTTGAACTCGATAGACTACGGGGCGAAGAACTTACCGGATAGGCGAGGGATTGACATGCCTGGGTGATTCGCGATCGAAGTCCGGTACTGATTACGCCATGGCTCAGCAGAGTTTGTCAACGACAAAGCGGAAGCCAGATTGGGAATTTTAGTCTTCCCAGTCCCCAACCCGGGGTACCAGAACTGCTTCTCATGTAAGCGAGGTAGGTGCAAGAAAACCGGGTCCAGCAGAATTTCCAAGTCGCAAAGGCCTTCTACCATTCCTTGAAGTATGAACTTGAGTACAGTTTTCCAAGGAGGTCCAGATCGCGATCGCCGCTGTTTGCGCTGATTGCAGAATACGCCAGCCCAGGATCTTTAACCCGATCGGCGGAAGAAATGGGCAAGGTATGGGTTGATTCCCACAACGTCTGGATGTAGCGCTCTTCGAAAGAGTGGTATAAGTCCAGCAACTGCTAGAACCACCCAACGGGCTGGATTCCTTCGGCGCGGGGTGCCGCGCCTTACGATAAAGCGCGGCAACACGCACCGAAGGAATCAATTGGGGAGACCACTCAGACATGGGAGGTGCTTTCGACACAGCAGGAGAGGCTGGAAAAGGGTAATGCTTGGGCCTGGCGAGATGGCGATAGAAGAACTCCAAATACAATTATAACACGCTAATCCAGCTCACCCGGCGCGCAGACCAAGGTTAAACTTGAACAGAAGATTTTGGTACGCGACAATGATACCCGGGTATCCACTGATCGCGGGGCACCTTAGACTTGGAAAGATCTTTGTACTCGGTCAAAGACAACCGATTATTGGCTGGGGCTCGGACGTCTTCCGTAACGCTGATCGGACCCTCCGAACTGCTAGAAGCTTCGCCAAACAAGTCGGCCTTGGAAACCTTGGGTTTTGGCCTAAGGGAAGCGGCAACTAGGGAGGTGGGGGAATCTACATCCGGGCTTGAGGTATCCACTACGATCAACTCTGGTAACGTAGAGAACGGAGTCGTCGGATTACCCAACGGGACTTTACGCCATGAAGAAGAGCGTGATCGGGAGAGTGCAGCCAAGGTTCGAGGCCCAGCATCCGATGAATTGTCATCATCCGAGCTAGCTGGAGCAGGCGTCAGATTGCGCGCTCTGCCTTTGCCTTTTCGAACGCCAGGTCTGGGAAGAACGGGAGTCTTGGGCGTAAGTTTTGTTTGAGATCGTGTGGAACTGTGGGGTGATCGTGAAGGGTTGTTCTTCGGGGATTTACACGGCGGAGAAGGCTCGGCGACGATACCGGAAGCAGTCGGAGAATGAGTATCGGGTGTCACCTTGACGACCGACTGCGAGGTAGCCTCGATTCTGGCTCTCTTGGTCTGCGGAGGAGGAGCTAGAGCGGAAGTACTAGGGCGTTTGACACTAGCACTCGTAGATGGGGCCGTCTCAACTGGACGGGACGAAAAAGGTAAACTGGGGCCGGTAACGAGCGCGGCAATGCTCGTTCGAAGGACGTCGCAATCGCGCAACGCCTGATCGCGCTCTAGCTCCAAACCTGAGATAGTAGCTTGAAGCAGACCCACCCGATCGTCACGATCGGAGAGCAAGGAGCGCGATCGGTCATACTCAGCTTCCAACTCAGCCAGATCATCCCGAAGTTGATCGCGCTCCACTGATACAGCGGCAAGAGCAGCATGCAGGTGGCGAACCGTGGTCTGAGCCTTCGTACAGTCTGTCTTGTACTTGGCTCTCTTAGATTTGGCCCTCAAGAGTGCGACTTGAAATCGAGCGCTCCCCTCATCCTTGTGTCGTCGCAAGGAAGCCAGCTCGAGATCATGACGTTCTTTAAACGTATGAAGTGATCGGGTCATTTTCAGAAGTTTCGACTTTAGGTCGCTAATCTGCTGCTCGTAACAACTCCCCGCGCGAATTGTCTCCTGAAGCAAAGCGACTTCAGCGAGTGCATTTTTCAAATCCAGACGAAGGCGATCACAACGAGTTTGAGCGAAGATCACAAAAGGAGAGGCCGACTCGGTAAGAGAACGGAGTTCCCGTTCTAGTCGATCGCACCTCCGAGTTTGCTCCCGCAACGCTTGCTACAGATCGCGACAGCTATCCACAAGATCCTGCTGGGATGCGAGCCGCTGATGAAGTCCAGCGATCATACCAACCGCGATCGTTTCATCAACTATTGGTTTTTCAACTCGAGTGGTCGGCAACGGAATAGCCCCAATAGGGTCGCCAATTGCAGCAAAATTGTCGACGACATCAAGCGTCAACGCGGAGCTCATCAGATCAGTGGTTGCAGCAGATTCTCCGACTCCAATCGGCTCGTCACTTGCAGCGGAACTGTCACGGACATCAGGCGTCAACGTGGAGCCGATCGGTTCCGTACTTGAAGCGAGGTCCACAACATCGAGTCCCAAAGCAGGGCCGTATCGGACCTCCGCTCACCGAGGTACCGTCAACCGCGTCTGTAGTGGAATCGGGACCAGTTGGGTGCTCGCGTGGCGAAACTTCAACACCGACAGAAGTTGTGGGACCAGATTGCGTCATCACCGAGGGAGATGGCGCACAACTAGTTGGTGGCAAGATGGGCGTGGACAACGGGGAAACCATGGAAGGCAACGAGAGGATAAAACGGAAAGTGGTGACTAAAACGTGCACAAGCGAGCCAGATGTTGCAGATCGGCTATTTGTGCAGGAGGCGATTGTGGTAAAGTCGATCAAGATCGGTGTCGTAAAACCTCAAACGTATGCCTAAGTACGTAGTGGGGACCGGCGGAATGATCGTGGGACGAGGAACAATCACGTGGATGGCACCGTTGGGATCATTCACGGAAATATCTCATCCGGTTCGAACAATTCAGAATGGCGAAAGGGACCGCGATCAGGGGACCGAGATTGAGGAACCGCGATCAGGGGACCGCGATCAGGGGATGCGATCAGGGGACTGCGATCAGGGGAATGCGATCAGGGGACCGCGATCAGGGGCCGCGATCAAGGGACCATGCCCTGATGCGATCAGACGGTTGGTGTGTCAGGTCTGTGCCACATGGATGCGAGGGGCGATCTGTAGAGGCGACGCGTGACATCTGATTTCCGAATTGTAGGGGTAAGGTGTGAGGGCCTTATTGATTAACATTAAACAGAATTCAATTTGCTTCTAAACACATTCGTGTCGATCTTCTCCCGGGTTGGCTATTTTGGCCTCCCGACGTCTGAGAATCTCGACATCAAGGATAGAACGATCACTCCTGGAGCTATTTGACCAGGAGTGCTAGGACTCTCAACACACCCCTACTGCGATCGGACGCAGCCAACCGTATCGGTTGAAGTACAAGATCGCGAGACGGCTCAAGTGGCCAGAAAGGGTCGCGACTCAAGTACACATTTTAACACAAGGTGATCAGGGCATATCACGGCGACTCTAGGAGAGCGCCAACCCAGAACACGCGATCGGGTGAGGATTTTCCACCCGATCAGCACCAATCTCTACAACGGTCAAGTGTAGCGTATCGTCGACTCCACCTAAAGAGTGCAACCCGCCCTGCCGACGGGTACACAAGGTGAGGAAGAACAAGTGCAAGCGGAATCGGAGTACCCCCTCCGTTAGTCGGTCGTCCGGGCGCCAGTGGAGAGTCGGGATCGCCTCAAAAAAAAGCGAACCTCACTCCACCAAAGATGCTTGATGCGCGAGCCCTTTGACTACCTGGGCCGTCTCGCGATCTTGCGTCTTGCCTTTTCCGTTCTTGTTGCGTCTGTGGTGGAGGGGGGTTCGCTCATTTTTAGAGGCGATCCCGACTCTCCACTGGCGCCTGGACGACCGACTAACGGAGGGGGTACTCCGATTCCTCTTGTACTTGTTTCCTCCTCACCTTTTGTACCCGTCGGCAGGGCGGGTTGCACTCTTCTTGGTGGACTCGACGATACGCTACACTTGACCGTTGTAGAGATTGGTGCTGATCGGGTGGAAAATCCTCACCCGATCGCGTGTTCTGGGTTGGCGCTCTCCTAGAGTCGCCGTGATATGCCCTGATCACCTTGTGTTAAAATGTGTACTTGAGTCGCGACCCTTTCTGGCCACTTGAGCCGTCTCGCGATCTTGTACTTCAACCGATACGGTTGGCTGCGTCCGATCGCAGTAGGGGTGTGTTGAGAGTCCTAGCACTCCTGGTCAAATAGCTCCAGGAGTGATCGTTCTATCCTTGATGTCGAGATTCTCAGACGTCGGGAGGCCAAAATAGCCAACCCGGGAGAAGATCGACACGAATGTGTTTAGAAGCAAATTGAATTCTGTTTAATGTTAATCAATAAGGCCCTCACACCTTACCCCTACAATTCGGAAATCAGATGTCACGCGTCGCCTCTACAGATCGCCCCTCGCATCCATGTGGCACAGACCTGACACACCAACCGTCTGATCGCATCAGGGCATGGTCCCTTGATCGCGGCCCCTGATCGCGGTCCCCTGATCGCATTCCCCTGATCGCAGTCCCCTGATCGCATCCCCTGATCGCGGTCCCCTGATCGCGGTTCCTCAATCTCGGTCCCCTGATCGCGGTCCCTTTCGCCATTCTGAATTGTTCGAACCGGATGAGATATTTCCGTGAATGATCCCAACGGTGCCATCCACGTGATTGTTCCTCGTCCCACGATCATTCCGCCGGTCCCCACTACGTACTTAGGCATACGTTTGAGGTTTTACGACACCGATCTTGATCGACTTTACCACAATCGCCTCCTGCACAAATAGCCGATCTGCAACATCTGGCTCGCTTGTGCACGTTTTAGTCACCACTTTCCGTTTTATCCTCTCGTTGCCTTCCATGGTTTCCCCGTTGTCCACGCCCATCTTGCCACCAACTAGTTGTGCGCCATCTCCCTCGGTGATGACGCAATCTGGTCCCACAACTTCTGTCGGTGTTGAAGTTTCGCCACGCGAGCACCCAACTGGTCCCGATTCCACTACAGACGCGGTTGACGGTACCTCGGTGAGCGGAGGTCCGATACGGCCCTGCTTTGGGACTCGATGTTGTGGACCTCGCTTCAAGTACGGAACCGATCGGCTCCACGTTGACGCCTGATGTCCGTGACAGTTCCGCTGCAAGTGACGAGCCGATTGGAGTCGGAGAATCTGCTGCAACCACTGATCTGATGAGCTCCGCGTTGACGCTTGATGTCGTCGACAATTTTGCTGCAATTGGCGACCCTATTGGGGCTATTCCGTTGCCGACCACTCGAGTTGAAAAACCAATAGTTGATGAAACGATCGCGGTTGGTATGATCGCTGGACTTCATCAGCGGCTCGCATCCCAGCAGGATCTTGTGGATAGCTGTCGCGATCTGTAGCAAGCGTTGCGGGAGCAAACTCGGAGGTGCGATCGACTAGAACGGGAACTCCGTTCTCTTACCGAGTCGGCCTCTCCTTTTGTGATCTTCGCTCAAACTCGTTGTGATCGCCTTCGTCTGGATTTGAAAAATGCACTCGCTGAAGTCGCTTTGCTTCAGGAGACAATTCGCGCGGGGAGTTGTTACGAGAAGCAGATTAGCGACCTAAAGTCGAAACTTCTGAAAATGACCCGATCACTTCATACGTTTAAAGAACGTCATGATCTCGAGCTGGCTTCCTTGCGACGACACAAGGATGAGGGGAGCGCTCGATTTCAAGCCGCACTCTTGAGGGCCAAATCTAAGAGAGCCAAGTACAAGACAGACTGTACGAAGGCTCAGACCACGGTTCGCCACCTGCATGCTGCTCTTGCCGCTGTATCAGTGGAGCGCGATCAACTTCGGGATGATCTGGCTGAGTTGGAAGCTGAGTATGACCGATCGCGCTCCTTGCTCTCCGATCGTGACGATCGGGTGGGTCTGCTTCAAGCTACTATCTCAGGTTTGGAGCTAGAGCGCGATCAGGCGTTGCGCGATTGCGACGTCCTTCGAACGAGCATTGCCGCGCTCGTTACCGGCCCCAGTTTACCTTTTTCGTCCCGTCCAGTTGAGACGGCCCCATCTACGAGTGCTAGTGTCAAACGCCCTAGTACTTCCGCTCTAACTCCTCCTCCGCGGACCAAGAGAGCCAGAATCGAGGCTACCTCGCAGTCGGTCGTCAAGGTGACACCCGATACTCATTCTCCGACTGCGTCCGGTATCGTCGCCGAGCCTTCTCCGCCGTGTAAATCCCCGAAGAACAACCCTTCACGATCACCCCACAGTTCCACACGATCTCAAGCAAAACTTACGCCCAAGACTCCCGTTCTTCCCAGACCTGGCGTTCGAAAAGGCAAAGGCAGAGCGCGCAATCTGACGCCTGCTCCAGCTAGCTCGGATGATGACAATTCATCGGATGCTGGGCCTCGAACCTTGGCTGCACTCTCCCGATCACGCTCTTCTTCATGGCGTAAAGTCCCGTTGGGTAATCCGACGACTCCGTTCTCTACGTTACCAGAGTTGATCGTAGTGGATACCTCCAGCCCGGATGTGGATTCCCCCACCTCCCTAGTTGCCGCTTCCCTTAGGCCAAAACCCAAGGTTTCCAAGGCCGATTTGTTTGGCGAAGCTTCTAGCAGTTCGGAGAGTCCGATCAGCGTTACGGAAGACGTCCGAGCCCCAGCCAATAATCGGTTGTCTTTGACCGAGTACAAAGATCTTTCCAAGTCTAAGGTGCCCCGCGATCAGTGGATACCCGGGTATCATTGTCGCGTACCAAAATCTTCTGTTCAAGTTTAACCTTGGTCTGCGCGCCGGGTGAGCTGGATTAGCGTGTTATAATTGTATTTGGAGTTCTTCTATCGCCATCTCGCCAGGCCCAAGCATTACCCTTTTCCAGCCTCTCCTGCTGTGTCGAAAGCACCTCCCATGTCTGAGTGGTCTCCCCAATTGATTCCTTCGGTGCGTGTTGCCGCGCTTTATCGTAAGGCGCGGCACCCCGCGCCGAAGGAATCCAGCCCGTTGGGTGGTTCTAGCAGTTGCTGGACTTATACCACTCTTTCGAAGAGCGCTACATCCAGACGTTGTGGGAATCAACCCATACCTTGCCCATTTCTTCCGCCGATCGGGTTAAAGATCCTGGGCTGGCGTATTCTGCAATCAGCGCAAACAGCGGCGATCGCGATCTGGACCTCCTTGGAAAACTGTACTCAAGTTCATACTTCAAGGAATGGTAGAAGGCCTTTGCGACTTGGAAATTCTGCTGGACCCGGTTTTCTTGCACCTACCTCGCTTACATGAGAAGCAGTTCTGGTACCCCGGGTTGGGGACTGGGAAGACTAAAATTCCCAATCTGGCTTCCGCTTTGTCGTTGACAAACTCTGCTGAGCCATGGCGTAATCAGTACCGGACTTCGATCGCGAATCACCCAGGCATGTCAATCCCTCGCCTATCCGGTAAGTTCTTCGCCCCGTAGTCTATCGAGTTCAACACATTTCGTGTTTCAATTTCATTTCTTCATACTGTCTTTAATCTTGATCTCTCCGGAAATGTCTTCTACTTCAGGCCTCTTGGGCCGCGATCGTGCTTCGATCGCTAAACATACTTACAAACATACCTTCCTCCTTCATACACCGCCTCCGGGTGTAACTTTTACCACCGTACGACCATGTACAACCTCCTTGCACACTTACACACCCCATCCACCTCGATCTGGTCTATCATCCTGGCTCTTCTTCGTGCATTTGCATCACTTCGAACCTATTTCGACTTATCCGATCGTGATCGAATTCTTGTAATAGAGCACCACAATACAAGTCTGCTTCATCCACCCATGATTGATCGCTATTACCTTTCCATTGAATCAGAATTGACGGTGTACTCGTCCGTAACGCGTCTTTCGACCCGATCGGACGTCTACAATCTTTGTCACCTCGAATTCACCATCATCCAACTCACCTTCCCAGCTATCTTCTGGTAGTAATGCTTCGTCGAAATCGACCCGATCGGACTCGTCTACCTTCAGTTGACTTTGAGGCCGCTCTGAGAACATCTTCATTGGCTTTAGCTTGGACACATGCACTATCGGGAACAACCTATCAGGTGTGCCTGCGATATCCAATTTTACTGCATGATCTCCACATTTTTCCATTACTCGAAAGGGTCCGTGCCACATATGAGCTAACTTCCGAGCATATCCATCCTATACGCGATCCAAATACAACCACACTTGTGTCCCTTGATCGATCTCTAGCAGATTTCTGTTGTCATTGTGACGATCCGATCTGTCCTGGATAGCGATCTTTAACCGATCGTTCACAATTGCTCTTGCCTGTTGATACTGACGCTGTATGCTATATCTCCATCTTCTTGGATCTCGATCGCGAGGTTTGACACTTCCCATTGGTAATGCCGCTTCCAACGTCGATCGGGGGTACCAGCCATGGATTAGATAAAATGGTGTATTTTCGCGGACTCGATCTTGTACGGTATTAATCGCATAGGTTAATCTTTCTGCATATTCATCCCAATCTCTCTGGTTTTCGTCAGCGACACACATCTTAATCGATCGCGTTAAAGCTTGAATCATACGTTCTGCAGTTCCGTTCGCTTGAGGTCGACACACCATTGTGGCTTGTTGCTTCTGTCCCGCGATCTTGTTGAAAGCTCGAAAGAAGTCAGACATAAATCCTGGCTCCCGATCATGACAGATGATTTCACTCGCACCAAATCTTCGAAATACGCTTTCTTCATAGTTCTCTGCAATCGTCTGTGCAGTTCGGGACGAAGTCGCTTTTGCGATCACGTAACCCGAGAACAGATCGACCCACAACAGCAAATCAGTATTCCCCCTAAACGATCGCGGTAAAGATGGGATATGATCCATTGCCAGAATTTGGAATGGGTACGTCGCTTGCAAGCTGCCTGGAGACCCACCTCGATCTTGTGGGCGACCTTTGCCGGTTTCACAATCAATACATTCGCCATTAAAGAGTTGCACGCTCCGGTACAATCCTCTCCAATGAAAATTCGCCCTGATCCGATGGTATGTACGGCCTACCCCTTGGTGCCTACCCTCTAGAGTATTATGGTAGTGGTGTAGGACGTCTTGTTGCAGCAACTCTGGAATTACCAGACGAATCGACTCTCCACGATCTTCGCTCATTGATGCCACCCTAGGGCAGAAAATTGCAGTCCACTTTGGTCGACTTCGTAGTCTGGTGAGATCAGTGTGCATATCTTTGCGTCCCTAGCACTCAGCGTGGTTATATTCCCGATCAGATATGTCTTCAAGTCCGATAGCCAACTTTCCTCATTTTGCGCATGGTTTACGCGTTCGATCCGGACGTAAAATTTCTTCTTGTAAAACTGTCTGGGGGCATCGTCTTCGCGTCGTTGATCGCGTGATCGCGGCTACCTTGACTGGGTGGTTAGTCTGTTTTGGTATCAGTAGTTCATGTAAACGATTAAGGGTCACGAGATCGTCTCGTTCTTGGTCTGATACTGCTACATCCTTTCCCCTGACGTAACGCCTCGATCGCTAGTCGATCAGCACTCTGGTTCCAGTCCCGTTTCACATGTAGCAATTCGTGTTTTGGCCAAGATCGGAGTTTCCCCATTGCCTTATGTTTCAGAAGTTGTAGTCCTGGTGCCTTACAGTCGATTTCACCTCGCATCTGTCTTATTACCAAGTTCGAGTCACCACAAAAGATCACCCGACCTATGATCTGATCGGACACTGACTCCAGACCCAGCAACAGCCCACAATATTCTGCCTCGTTTACCGTCAAATCATCCGCAAATTCTGAAGTAGCCACCACGATCGTCCATTCAGGCAACTTCCATATCATTGCGCTGTAAGTGCCACCTTTCTTCTTTACCCTAGCCGATCCATCGAAACTGACCACCAGGACACTTTCGCCTACTTTGACTGTGGGTGGTGGATACTAATGTTTTTTATTTCGTGGTTGTTTCCTTGGAGCGATCGCAATCAGCACTTCATCTACATCCTTTCGAGGTGTTATACTTGCAGCCAGCGTACCTAGCACTTCGTCTTCGCCTTTTTCGCACCGTCTGATATTTAGCGTCCAGTTCGATAGTAACGCCGACCATCTCCCTAGTCTTCCGTTAAGACCCGACGACTGCAATAGCCAATCCAACGTCGAGTATCTCGTAAGCACCATGATCTTCCGCGAAAACAACATCGTATAACAAATGTCTAACATTCGGAGGAGGGCTAGCACTTCTTTCTCAACAATTCCGTAATTGACTTCGTTGGAGTTCAGCGTGCGACTAGAAAAATGACAGGCCAATACGTGCCGTCATACTCTTGAAGCAATGCGGCTGATACCGCCCACTTACTGGCGTAAACCACAATCACCGGTGCTCGATCTGTCGAAATGTCTTAAGATCGGTGTTTTAGCAATTTTGCCCTTTAGCAAGTTAAAAGCCATCACCGCTTCCTTCCATCGACTTCCATCTCCAGAATCTAAATCGCCCCCTGTTTTCCGGTCCATATCGCACCCTGTTTTTTTGGCCCAGATCGTTGCAGGACTCATTTCGCGAATCGTGATCACGATCGGGTTCACTGTTGGATGCCATTATCCGAACTTCTTAATCTTGGCTGATATCGTGGAAATCTGCTTCCCGTAGCTCGTAGAGCACGGACGCATATGTGGCGAAGTCTTCGATAAAACGACTGTATTAATTTAGGCTTCCCAAGAATGATTGCATTGATCACAGAGTTCGAGGGAAGGGAATATTCGCAATTGAGTTTAAATCCTTGGGGTGGGCTTCCAACCCTTTGTGTGAAACTTGGTGGCCTAGATAGTCGACGTTAAAGCGCCCCCAGAAACGCTTTGCCCCACTGGTCAATAGGTTCCATCGGTCACACACCTTTAGCAATCGTTCCACCTTTTCATACAGGGATGACCAGGATTCAGCAGGTATCAAGATGTCATCGATATAGGACCTTCGGCCTAAAACTGATGGTCTTGGATCTGTGTCCGGCACTCCGTCAGTGAACACATCGGTTGGTGTCGACGATGGTACTGCATGCGAGTTAGGTGTTAGGTAGATCTTGAGATAACCATATAGTGCATTGTCGATAAGTCGTTGGTATATCTGGGGAGCGTTTTTAGCCCAAGAGGCATTCGCAACCATTCAAACAAACCCGACGGCGTGATGAATGCAGAAATAGCTCTTGCTCGTTACGTCATTTCTACTACACAAAAACCACTCGCCATATCTAACGAACAATATCACATCGCTTTATCCAAGTCTTGTAATAATTCGCTGATTAGTGGCATAGGGTTGATCATCAATCGTGTCAACTGATGCACCCTCCTGTAATCGATGCACAGCCGTATGTCCTCCCCATTTTTCTTGATAATCACCACGATCGGAGAAGCCCAAGGTGAAATGGACGGTTGAATGATCTTGGCTGATAATAATCCCTTAATCAGGTCCGCCAATTTTTCTCGATCTTTAGGTGCCACCGGTCGTACTCATTGCGCGATCGGTTTGGCACCTCCAACATCAATGTCACATACTGCTCCACGCGCAGCTGGAGGCAAGGCGTTTCCTTTTCCTATGAGTAAGTGGCGATTTTTCCAAATCAGTTGCCTCAGCTTCTCCTGATCTTCTGTCAGCGGGAAACCTGGATCGCTAACCTGGATGTCATCTATAGCCACTTCCTTTGTGGGCGCAATTATTTCTGGCAAGAGTGCCATATGTTGGTCCACATCTTCCGCAAATAAATCTTCACTATCGTGGTGATAAGCCACCGATTTCGTTTGTATCTCGTCTGTCACGTCTCCCTCGCGATTCAGTACTGTAGCATTCTGTATCTTTTGATCTGACAATTCGAGCTCTTGATCGTCTCCGACCGGGTGATCATCGCCGATCGCGATCTTTTGTGCTTGTCTGATTACGTCGTCTGAGTGTTGCTGTGACCGATAGCCCTCTTATGCCTTCACTGCGGTATTGACCACGGCATGTGCCTCTAGTGATCGCTGCTCGTCGCTGTCGGGGTGATCCTTTTTCACGATCTGGCGTTCTGCGACATTCGTCATCTTTGCTTGTGGAGCTAGCAGATCTGATCGGCTTCCCTCCATATTCCTTCCTTGTTTATCTCTGTGGGCCAGAATCTTCTTTGGGATGGGGTATGACGGGTGATTCACTAAGTGCCTCGAATACTCGATCGGGTGTTCCTTGGTTGATTCCGTTGTAGCTTCAAACGCTAGAGTCCGCCGTTCATTATACCGGCGTGATTCAACTGATACATAGCCCGGCAATCGGGGTATCACGTCTGTCATCATCCACCACCCTAAAGGGATATCGTGATTGAGAATCACCTGCTGATCGACGATGTTGGTCAGTATCAAGTACTTGATCTGTCCCGGTCCAGTATTCACCGTCGGCACCCATTTTTTTATCCCGTCTCACCCATAGTTTGGACTTAGGGAAACCTGCTCCAATCCTCATCTCCGTGGATTCTCCAGCAGGAATTACTATATGTTGGTCTGGGATAACGATCGGTTGCATGTTTACCCCATACGGAGGCCTGCGCCCTGCCAAGTGATTTTTCACCTCATCTGGCAAACAAAGCGTGCCGTCCGCCAAATCTAACCTTATTCCCGCTGGCACCATAAAGTCCAAACCTAAAATCGCTTCTTGGCCCACTTGATCGCCCACCCAAACGTCAAAGTAATGCACCAGCGTTCCGTTTAATGTGATCTTGATTTTAGTGCGTCCTTCCGTCATGTAGGCATTCTCCCCGATCACCACACATTCCTGTCTCTGGCTGTCATCAATCACATATCCCACCTTACGAGCAAAGGTGGCGTCTACGATTGAGACTTCGGCTCCAGAATCGAATAGCATGGTAGCCTTCTCGTTATTAATTTTACCCACCGCTTTAGCCTGTTTAAAACATTCTTCTGGCGTGAGATATTCCCAATATCCTCTCGATTCCCCCGGCGCTAGATCGAGTTCCATCTTAACGGGAGATCGTAAATGTTCATCCACCTTTTTTACACTTGAAATGCCACACAACCGATGGTGTTCCAATCACATGTATTAGCGGTTGGGTCGATACGATTGTTACTTTCTTGATTGATCCTGCCCTGCTCCACAAATGCATATATGCATAGCCTAGAACGCTCGGCTCGTGCCAGATTCCAACCTGGCGAGCGTCTTAGTTTAACACCTTTTCTGCCTTGGTCAGTAGTAGTCCTGCGTGCTTGGTTGGGACGTACCACTTGCGGATAAGGTTGTAAAACTCTTCCATGGAACATTGGCCGCTCTCGTGAACTTCCCCACAAGCGGAACACACATGTAGACATTTGTCCGAGGGGTGCCCTTTCGGCCTCACTTCTGACAAGCCAATCTTTTCCAGCATCCGCGATCGTCATGTATTTTCGAGCCGCAGTGTGTGCAGGCTTTCGCAACACCTTTCCGATAGCGATCATCATCTCGGTCTGTTTCTCGCGACCTGTCTCGTTGATCCCCCGAGATTGCAGCCTGATCAGTGATAGTCGTCACACAAACCTTACGGCGAAACTATTCTTCATCTGCATCGTCCGAACTTGAGCCTGAGTCTCTTTCCTCACTTTCTGCACGAATGGCCTTCACCATCCGTGGTGTATTCGAATATACTTGGGCTGGCGTTGTAGCCGATCTCGATCGGTACTTGTTCGAGTCATTCGGATCCTTATTCTGTCGAAAACTCATGCGCTGATAAGCGCGTAGAGTTCCTTTCATCGTGTTAGCATCATGCACTCGCAATAAGGTCAGTTGCTTCGCCAACTCTCGATCATCCAAAGTGTCAATCAAGTGTTCTACATGCTCACGTCGGCTTGCTGGCGATCCATCTCTGAACGCCACTTTTGCTCGCATTCCTGCTACGTTCAACCGGTCCAAGTATTCCAACGGGGTTTCATTCGGTCTCTTCCGCGCGTGGTAGTATTGCCTTTCAGCTGACATTCCATATCCTCCATATCGGACCCTGAAGCCTTCCGACAACGACTTCCAATCATCGCGGGTCGATCGGCTCAACTGGCTGTACCAACTTCGGGCAGGTCCTGTGAGCAGTTCTCCAAATACCAGACATTTCTCGTGGTCTGGAGCCTGATCGCGTAGAAAGGCAGTCTTCATCTTGTTAAACCAACCTCTAGCACGTTCTTCGTCTTGATCACGTCCTGAAAATTCTTTCAGATCGGCCATCACCGACAATCTAATCCTCTGTGCGCTGAAACCTCCCGTAGGGGCGGTTCCTGCAGTTGCCACTTGTGGTCGTCTTAGATCATATGGTCCCCTGCGTTCTGACTCATGTTCTCCCGGTCGATCGCGGTATGAGTCTACTGAATCCATTTCGACGTCTGGGACGATCGGGTAGTTAGATACTTGTTCTTCGCGATCGCGAATGAATTTGTCCATGGCGGCCTTGGAATATGTTTGCAACTGGCTTGTCTCCACCGTGTTTGCATTCTGTGAAGCCGGAATTTGAGTCGATCGTATTCCATTGTTAGCCGGGTCGAGCCTGTTTTTAAGCATTGCTGCCCCTGTCGGTCCCAGCGACATCCGCTGCATCCCAAACGACTCGTCTGGGTCCATATCTGATTATGCCGAGGCATAGCGTGACGACCCCGTGTATTCCTCTTTCACGTTGCGGTTGGTTGACTCTCTCTCTCTTGTCTCAGGTGTCCTTCTTCACTCTTGATTCGCTGGCTCAGATGTCCTTCTTCACTCTTGATCCATTGGCTCATAGGGTTGTGAGACCCTGTCAGTGGAGTTAGCTTTTCGAATAGTAGCTGTCGTGCTTTGATCACCCGATCGTGATTAAATTCTAAGAGCGTTTGTGCGATGAAAGCTCCAGCTGTAAATCCAGCGTCTCTTAGCAGCTGAATTAGCCGATGCTATGCCTCGAAATGATTCGAGGTCACTTTCGGTGGCGATACTGGACCTTGGGTCGACCCGATCAGCTTAGGTTTCAGCACCTTTAGGACTGGGTCTTCTGCAAGATGTTTTTTCAGTTGTTGCCAATGGAATTACCAGGTGATCTGTTCCAATTGCCAGCTTTCTTATTCCACATCCTGACCTTCTGCCTTGATCTCTTGCTTGTTTCGATGTGGCTCTGCCGTCTTCGTCTTTGACCAGGCCAACTTACGAGTGTGTTTTCTCGCCTTTTGTTGGGCGGTAGTTTTGACTGAAGATCTTTCAGTTTTTACTGAAGGATTTCCATCTGGCAGATCGTGCTGTAAAGCACGATCCGCGGTGGTCCATGAAGGGACCTCAGGAGGCGGTTGAGTTTTTTCTTCCAGATCAGCTTAGTGATCTTCCTCTTTGACTTTCTTGTCATCATAACCCCTTCCAAAACTATGATAATCTTGGGATCCTTTCTCTTCACGTGTCCGTGGCGATCCAACTTCCGCTGACGCTCCAATCCCAGATTCAGTCTTGATCTTAACATCTTCATCTCGGGACTCACGGAGAGATCCCGAGTCACCAAAGATCCGGGCACGCGCACCATTGTGGTGGAGTGGGGTTCGCTCATTTTTTGAGGCGATCCCGACTCTCCACTGGCGCCTGGACGACCGACTAACGGAGGGGGTACTCCGATTCCGCTTGCACTTGTTTCCTCCTCACCTTGTGAACCCGTCGGCAGGGCGGGTTGCACTCTTCTAGGTGGACTCGACGAGATGCTAAACTTGACCGTTGTAGAGATTGTTGCTGATCGGGTGGAAAATCCTCACCCGATCGCGTGTTCTGGGTTGGCGCTCTCCTAGAGTCGCCGTGATCTGCCCTGATCACCTTGTGTTAAAATGTGTACTTGAGTCGCGACCCTTTCTGGCCACTTGAGCCGTCTCGCGATCTTGTACTTCAACCGATACGGTTGGCTGCGTCCGATCGCAGTAGGGGTGTGTTGAGAGTCCTAGCACTCCTAGTCAAATAGCTCCAGGAGTGATCGTTCTATCCTTGATGTCGAGATTCTCAGACGTCGGGAGGCCAAAATAGCCAACCCGGGAGAAGATCGACACGAATGTGTTTAGAAGCAAATTGAATTCTGTTTAATGTTAATCAATAAGGCACTCACATCTTACCCCTACAATTCGGAAATCAGATGTCACGCGTCGCCTCTACAGATCGCCCCTCGCATCCATGTGGCACAGACCTGACACACCAACCGTCTGATCGCATCAGGGCATGGTCCACACCGGATCGCGGTCCCTTGATCGCGGCCCCTGATCGCGGCCCCTGATCGCAGTCCCCTGATCGCATCCCCTGATCGCGGTCTTCTGATCGCGGTCCCTTTCGCGTTCTGAATTGTTCTAACCGGATAAGATATTTCCGTGAATGATCCAAACGGTGCCATCCACAAGATTGGTCCTCGTCCCACGATCATTCCGCCGTTCCTCACTCCGTACTTAGGCATACGTTTGAGATTTTACGACACCGATCTTGATCGACTTTACCACACATCCACACAGTGGACAAGGCGATCTCGTTGCGATCCGGGTGACTTATATTAAACACCCTACAAGTACCCCGTGATCGCGTGAAAATTTCCAGCCGATCGCGCCAACCCATTACAAACACGGTCAAGTTTTCTATCGTCGCGATTCCAACGAGAAGAGTGCAGCCTGCCCTACCGACGGGTCACAAGGTGAGCAAGAAATTATAAGACACGGAAACGGAGTTCCCCCTCCGACAGTCGGTCGTCTGGGAATCTGTGGATAGCAGAATCGCTTTATAAAATAAGCGATCGCCACTTGACCACAGTGCCTTAAGATCATTCCGATCTGGTTTCGAGATCGGCTGATCTGGTCAGAAGTGCGCAGTGTGGAAAGACAAGTCTTGATTATTGCCAAAATGAAACGTGCCGATCTGCCGTGTTGATCGCGTCGATCTTGTTCAGTCTTGTCTTGAACGCCTTGTATAGAACTCTTGACCCCTTGAGCCGTCCAGAGATCTTGTAACCAAAAGCCTCCACCGTGTTGCTGCTACCCTATAAGTGAGTTGAGTGTGTAAGATCGCGATCGATCTGGGCCAAACTCCCCGAGATCCTTCTTGATAAACTTGGCCAACGATCCAAAATCATTCTATGATTTCCTTGAGCACGCGTATCTAGAGCCGTCGGTAAGCCAAAGAAATCTTGCCCGGAAAAGGGAGGACGCGTGGAGTTTATGGAACAAGTAGTTTCCAAGTCTGTTTATTTACCAATTACATTACTAGCCAGCCTATCTTTAAGCCTATTCTTAACTATAAGTCACTCTCAAACCGTTAATACATTAAACTTGGATTGCTCCCTTGCCACGTGTCGAAATTTTGTGCTCTGTACTGCAATGATAGCGCCAGTGTTCCCGATCGTACTTAGATCAACAAATGTATCCAAAATTTAAAATTTGGTACCAAATACTCATTCTTGACGACATAGTACCCTAGAGGACCCAAATTACCGAAAATGTCTAAATTCACTTTGTGACGTCAATTAGGACGGCTTCCACTGGCTCTTTTAATATGGAAATTTTTGACATCACTAAGGGACCTCCAACCAGTAGATTCCACATGATCCCGTATCTTCATCAACCTTTTATCCATGGTCAGTGTGGAGTATGACCGATCGGTCGTTTAAAACCAAGATGTTGGAGGTCGATTTGGTCTAGGTCGGCGTTTAATACTTTCATTTCCTCGTACGTGCTTAACATCATTCTCCAGTGTTATCAAATCGAAAGCTTTCACCAAATACCTCAACGTCGGCTCTTTTGGCTCCGCTGAGTATGCAAGACTTCCAGATCGGTGTATAATTAACTAAAATTAGTACTCTCATTATGGTTTCTGTAAAAAGTATCTCCGCATGTGGCTGCTTTCTTCGCAAAATCACACCCTATCTTTTGGCCCCAAATACACCTTTTCAAAGTGAATTGGTCCCAATATCCACGACCGTTGCCTTATCCAGTGACTTTGACGTTCCGATGTCCGTCAATCACAAGACTTTCGCATATCAATTTGCGATCCAGTCTTCACCTGCTTTAATATGCGCATCCTTGTCCTCGACCAACATTCAGGTGAATTTTACGACTTCATCCCACTTCCTTGTCCCAGATTACATCACGAAAAGCGTCTTTCTATGCGCCTCGTATCGTATCGTTCCATGAAAATCCTTCTGTTTGTCGTCTTGTCTCAGATTGATCCAAAGAAGTTATTCGGGTTTGTCGCCTTGTCTCAGGATCGCCCGTCTCTGTCATCGTAGTCGCAATCGGGCTGGCTCGTTGATCCTTGTTGAGATCGCCTCCCATCTCCCATTGGATCGCCAGATATCACGTTGTTGTTATCTGCCAGTTAGTGGCGTTTCATTGGGTGGTCACCGATCCACGTCCCAAATAATTGATCAGTGACTTTACGACAGATTAAACTGTCGCGGGGCGCAACTTCATCCTTGTGAGGGGGATCCCGCGCTGGATATATCCGACCTCTGTTTTTCAGTGATTGACGTTGATAAAAGTTATTCCGAGCCCTACAATCGACTAGGGCTCGAAGCGACATTCGGGTGCCACTTGGAGTTTCAAGCTAATGAGGTTTCCCTTATTAGCTGAAGTATCAACACACAATAAATGCGTGTTGGGAGCAGATCTCGTGAAGAGGCATGCAGATTCACTCGACTTTGCAAGATTGATAGGGTTCTCCTCACCTACTAACCTGAACATTTTTTGGTCGTCCATCACAGTGTGTCGTCTTTGAAATAACTTCGGACCCGCGCCTCGGACCCTTCCTGGCTTCTCAACGGATACAGTATCCTGCGGTGCGTGGTACACGTATAAAACACTGCATTCGTATGCTTAATGCCCTGTATTTTGAATTCTGGTTCGCATGTCAGAAATTTCACTAAATTTTGGTACTTAAAAGATTGTACTCTCAGCTTAACAAATTATTTTGGTTTTAAATTTTCGATTTCAGGTTGCCTTTGGGGGACGACAGAATTTCGATTTCATGTGAGTTGTTCTTACACTTAAATTGTCTTGTTTCGAATGCGGGTTGCCCCTTCCAGGGTTTTAAATTCCACTTAAAAGAGATAGATCATAATCAGATCATATGTGAGAACGTACAAGAACAAAGTACTTATCGTTTGTTTAAGTGGAGGTAGTCAGTGGTGCAGCTCGTAACATGACGTATGTACTGGCTGTACGAGTGTACGTCACGTTTACCTTGCTTAATTCTCAGGAGTTCAGAGAAAGCCCTGAACTCAGCTCATGGCGGCTCACATTTCTTTAGAGCAGAGACTTAAGAGGTATAACGAGCTTAAGACATATGGGTCGTGTAACTTAAAGCCCAATGATCAAGTCTTTGCACTCCGTGTCAAGTTTTAATCAGAAAATGCGATCTGCATTTGCTCATCGACGATTTGGCGAGCCTTTAGGAAATCGCACAAATCCACGAACTACCTCAACCGAGGGTGTTTATCAGCTCCCTTATTCATGGAGTCTTAATCTTCAGAGTCACGGGTCGACGTACACACGTTTACCCGATATCAGTGACCTGGTTCTATCTCAACTGTTCTGACTTTTGATTACTACGTTCTCTCGACAACTAAGTCTTGTTGGTAAAGCAAGTTTTTTTTTTCGCTTGACGTCAGGTTAATTTTGAATAATTTTGGTGATGGTGGCGTGCTGTCCGTCTGGCCTTAGGGCGGACATCATTGCGCCAACGGCTTCTCGCCCTATCGTCGAACTAAATTTCAAGCTCATCCGATTCAATTTGACTCAAATAGGAGTAGCATACGTGCGTGGGATAGAAATCGCTTTTCTCATCGTCCAACATGTTGTTATACAAGCTACGAAGTGCTACACGGTGTATCTGGGTACACCTTTTCCAGATAACTCAAATAACATTGCACTGCTGACAGTGCAAGGGTGTGTGCGTCCGACTCTGTCACGTACACGTACGTGCACAGGATGATCGCTGTACGGAGTAAGAGTAATCAGGAGAGGTAAAAAGTAGACCTGTATTATTACAATCAAACCTTTAATAACTCACTATTTGACTTCTTTTAACTATGTATAAATATAAACATACATTATAACTTTCTGAGCACCACCATTGCGTGCTTCTTTCGAAGTTAGACTTTATTGGTCAACATCTCAATTTTTAAATCAACAAGCCGATTCTTTTCAAAAATTAATGAACATCGTGTTACATCTGCGAAGAAATTAATTATTTGGTTGGATAATATTGTGAGAATAATGTGCTCGTCCTAATTAAATATTCTTACTTGAAAAATGCCTTATGTAAATTAACGTGAAACGGAGCCACACAGGTACAGTCGCCGTCCACCTAATACCTTCTATTATAATGTTATCTTCAACTTGTCGGCACGGTTGCCGAGTTTGACTTCCGAGCCACACGAAGCGAACTTGCCTGGAACGTGATTAAGATTGGCCCAGTCCAAGTGTGTAACGGGGTGAATCGTTACATAACAATTTATAAGAAATTGTTAATAGAATATAACTATAAGAGTTATATTCTCAGAATATTGTCATAAGGACAATATTCTGTAGCACTTCCAAGTAGTTCCTAATTGGTTGATATAGGCCATTATATCAACCAACGAAGACGCGCCACGACAGACGCACGCAATGAGTGGTGAGCAGATAACTGATTTACACATTTGTATTTAGACATAGTTAGATGAAGATAAATAGTGATTTATTGCAGACATTAACTATTATAAATACAGTTCTACTTTTTACTCTAACCGAGTACTCGCTTCTTCTTACCGTCTTCCTCTGCACGTACGAGTGTACGTGAAGTTACGAGGCACCGCCTTATTCTGTTATCAGAATAAGTAGCTTGTACTGTCACCAGTACAAGCTTCAGGGTGCCCCGTTACACCTGGTAGCACTTCGTAGTCCGTCCAAGGACCGCGTTCACATCCAACATGAATATGTTGGATGATGAAGATGACCAAAGCTTTCACGCTACGCGTGACGGCTACTCCCATTTGAGCGATGTCGAATGGGATGCGGTTGAACGAATGGGTTCGACCATGGGCATCCATGCAATTAGCGTCATGCTAGAGGCTCTCAATAGAGATGCCCAACATGCTACTATCGCCAAGTTCATTCAAAATGAACTTGACGCAGAACGCGAGAAAGTAGCCTTGCTTCACCAACAAGGTTCTCAACAAGCAGAGTTGTTGAGAGAACAAGGTGCTCAACAGTTTGAACTGTTGAGACAGCAGCAGGCTGCTGCTGGCGGGTCGATGCACTCGCGTCGGCCCGAGACTTTGAAGATTGACATCTCAAAGTATAGGGGGTCGAAGAAGACTCCCTCTTGAGATGGTTCGTCGAATTGGATGACGCCATAAGGGCGCGTCGCATCGACGACGGGGATATGCAAGTTGCATTTGCCCAGTCAAATCTGGCAGGACGTGCCAAGACTTGGGCACTGGGGCTCAAGCTGCACGACCCATACGCGTTTGGGTCGTTGGAAGTCTTCAAGTCGCGGCTCAGACAAACGTTTGAACCGCCTAGAGCTGAGTTCAGAGCTCGAACCGAACTCTTGAAGCTCAAGCAGGGTAAGCGTGATGTGCACGCTTACGCTCAACATATACGACATCTCACGAGTTGTATAAGTTCCAATCCGGTGGATGAACACACGTTGGTTTCGGTGTTCATGCAGGGTCTTGCGGATGGTCCCGTCAAGACTCACCTGTTCCGGCTTGAACTAGATTCACTAGAACAAGCCATTTCAATTGCGGAGCAGGAAGACTTCAGTCTGAGACAGGCTCGCGCCAGCTCGACATCATATCGTCAACCGAGACGATATGACAACGGAGGTCCAGAGCCGATGGAACTCTGTTATGTAGAGAGCGAGAAGGCTCGCTCTACAGGCTACAAGAAGTTGCAGAGATGCAACAGATGTCAAAAGACAGGACACTACGCTTACGAGTGTAGTGCCCCTCGTCCAGTGTCTCGCGACACTGGGCGTAGTGACCGTCCACCCATGAGAAAGGGGCAGGGACGAGGGTCCGCAGTTGGTGCAAAGACGCAACAACGGGATGGACCGTCAAAAAACGGACAGGATCAGTAGGTGCGGAGCACCCTACTGATCCAGCAACGTCAAGAGAATTTGTAGGCCTCTTGATGAAGGTTGCTCCCAACACACAGACATTGTGCGTTGCTGCTCTAGGTAATGAGGTCTCACTCATTACCTTGAAACTCGAAGTGACGAATAAGTTGTCCCTTCGAGCTCTAGTCGATTGTGGGGCGTCCAACAATTTTGTGCGACGCCAATCGCCAGAAGATGGTCACTTTAAATTCAGTGAATGTGACACACCTCCTACGAGGATGACGGTACGTCTTGCGACAGGCGCATCCGTAACCGTCATGAAGCGTATAGTGAGTATCCACTATACGCTAGAAGATACCCAATACGACGATGACTTTATCGTATTGGATTTGGATGACAAATTTGATGTCATCCTTGGAATACCGTGGCTCAGAAGGTACGAACCACGGGTAAACTGGCAACATCGGACAGTAACGATGCCTGCCGCTTGTTCATCAGATGGCCATCTGATGAACGTTTTGGAGCGTCCACAAGCGTGTGGATGTACTACGAGTGAGTGCGATGGCCTCACTTGTGGTACGATCGTTAGTACGACTGCACAAAACCTTAGTGTACCAAACGGTTACACTTCGGAGCAAAGTTCCGGCGGCTGTGAGGAAACACAGGCTGCGCCGAAGGTCCACCACTCGAATAAGTCGGGTGGACTGGGACAAAGATGTATCCCTAGAGGGGAACATCTAGAAGAGAAACAATCGATCGCTCAGGTTAAGCGAAACGATAATCCTAGATCGACTGGAGAGTCTTTCGTAGAGGATCTCGCTGTGGTTGCGCAACCCCAGCTAGAGGAAGTAAAGGGAATAAGTCCCAAGATTACAAATACGGCGGAAATAAGTTCCCCGAAACCCGCGGGAATAAGTCCCCGGGAAGACGAAGGAATAAGTCCTTCGAAGCCTGAGGGAATAAGTCCCCAGGAAATGACAGAGACATTGAATGTCATAGTCAATAACGGATCAAGTGTAGGCGCTTATACACTTGATCTGATTGCGCCTCCGAAGTTAACTTCGGAGATCACTCAGTTGCGAACGCTCGAACATAAAAGATTCTTGCGTGATCTGCGTAGTGGCAAAGTCAAGCAGATCTGCATACTCGTCGCTGAAGACGAGTATGTAACCGACATAAGGTCAGCAACAGTGTTTACTGAGAACGAGAGAGTTCTCAGTAGTTCATCTATGGACGAGAGTGTCCTAGATGAAAAGACACGAATTGAGCGATATGAGTCCCAATCATGGGAATCGCTCAAGGAAAATCCTCTCTATGAAGATTTGGTTGAATTCAAGGATGTATTCCCTGAAACTGTTCCGTGCGAATTACCGAAGGATAAAGGTATTCGACACGAAGTCGAGCTTAAACCAGGCTCGAAGTACTGTGTCATGAAGCAGTGGCCACTGCCTCGTGAACAAGTACTTGCGATCGACAAGTTCTTTGCCGATCGTTTAGCAGCGGGCCATGTGAGGGAATCAACTTCCCCACATAGCTCTCCGACCTTCTGTGTGCGAAAAGCAACAGGAGGGTGGCGGATAGTGCACGCGTTTAACAAATTGAACGCTGCAACGGTACCGGCTCAGACGCCGATACCGAGGAAGGACGTAATCATTGATGGTATGTCAAAGAGTACCATCTTTTCGTCCATGGATTTGATGGATGGCTTCTATCAAATCCTAATGCGGGAACGGGATACACCCTATACCGCAGTTAGCACGCCTAGCGGCATGCTCTGGGAATGGCTAGTAATGCCACAAGGGCTCAGTAATGCCCCTGCCACGTTCAACAGGTGTGTATCACATCTGTTGAGGCCAGTACGAGAATTCGCGCCGAGTTATTTCGATGACGTATTCATCCATAGTCGAGCTATGGATGGAAAGTCGGACGTTGAGGTTCACAAGTACCACGTCCGACAAGTTCTTACAATCATGCGAAAGCATCAATTGTATGCAAACCTCAAGAAGTGTATATTTGCAGCAAGCGAAATACCACTTCTTGGGTGCATCGTTGGTAAGAACGGTGTACGTCCTGATCCCGAAAAGATCAAGGCGATCACCGACTGGCCCGTGCCGGTCGATGTCAAAGGTCTTCGAAAATTCCTTGGGCTAGCGGCGTATTTGCATAAGTATTCACGCAATTACGCCGAGATGACTGTACACCTCTCTCGTTTGTTGAAAAAGAACGAGAGGTGGTTATGGAACGCTGAATGTCAACGCTCCTTTGAGGGTATCAAGCAGAGCTTGATACAATCCCCAGTCCTAGCAATAGCCGATCAGGACAGGCCATTTCATGTGGTCTGTGATGCCAGCGATTTCGCAATCGGCTGTGCATTAATGCAGTACGACCTTGAAGGCGTTGAACGCGTCGTCTGCTATCAGTCGCGTCAGCTGCAACCAGCTGAGCGGAACTATCCAGTGCATGACAAGGAACTCCTTGCCATGAAGTATGCACTCGCGAAGTTCAGAGTCTATCTATTAGGAGATAGACCCTTCGTTGTTTACACTGACCATGCGTCCTTACGCACGGCAGTGAACAGCCCGCACCTTTCACAACGAATGGCGCGGTGGTTGTCATTCTTTGCAGAATACAACTTTACGGTCGAGTACAAACCAGGACGACTTAATGTCGTCGCTGATGCACTCTCACGTCGTCCCGACTTTGAACCAGTCGCGAAACCCAACAGTGAGACAGTCACTGTTGCGGTTATGACGTCCTCAGTTCCATCTACAACGTTGTATGATGATGTGAGGCGGGCATACGCCCAAGATGGTGAGATAGTGAAGTTGTTGTCACATCTCTCCCAACCATCTCGAGAATCGTTGAAACGATTGTCGTCTGCGTATCGATCTGCATCAGATCGATACACTACTCGTAACGGTTTACTGTACTATACAGCCGTTTCTGGTGACACACCACGTGTTGTCATTCCAGATGATACTGATCTGCGTTTGCGGATCATGTTCGAGTATCACGATGCTCCTATAGGAGGACATCGTGGCCGAGAGAAAACGTATCTCACGGTGAGTCGAGACTTTTACTGTCCCCGCCAGTATCAGTTTGTGCGAAAGTATGTTCGCGCATGCGAAGTCTGCCAACGAGTGAAGTCAAGTCCTTCACTGCGTGCACCTTTACAGCCTCTACCGGTTCCGGCTGAGTGCTGGGAATCCATCTCAATGGATTTCGTCTTCGGGTTACCCAAAGACGCACGCGGGAATACGGGTATTCTCGTATTTGTTGACAGATTCAGCAAAATGGTACACCTTGTGGCTGTACCAGAGACAATCACGGCAAGTGGCTGTGCTTGTGTCTTTATTGACACCATCTTCCGACTTCATGGGTTGCCCCGTGAACTCGTATCAGACAGAGATCCACGATTCACTGCTGATTTCTGGCGTTCCGTGTTCAAATCACTCGGAACGCGCTTGAAGATGTCAACATGTGATCATCCAGAGTCAGATGGTCAGACGGAACGTGCCAATCGTGTCCTCGAAGAGATACTTCGAGGATACGTACACTCCTTTAAGAGTTGGAGTGAGTTTTTGCCGATGGTAGAGTTTGCCATCAACAACTCGGTGCATGCGTCCACGACACATACACCGTTTTACGTGAATGGCTTGCGCCATCCGCGTGTACCCACCTTACTAGAGTGTAACTCTGGTTTAAGGGGGGGAGGGACTCGCGCGAGCAAAAACCGATTTGGTTCACGCTCATCACGCTCTGACGAAGAAGTCATTGCGTTTGATGCCGATATCGATAACATCAATATCGAAGAAGATGATGCCAGTGAGAGTGCGGAAGCCCTCACTGAAGACAATGATCCCAGTGAGAGTGCGGAAGCCCTCACTGAAGAAAAGGTTGTTGTCGCTGCAGTGCGCTCACAGCACACTGAAGCTAACGAGTCATCAGATGAGTTCATACTGGCTCGTGAAACGGTAGTCCGTTTTGTGCAAGACTCCATCGCCGAAGCGGTGGATAAGCAAAAGCAAAACGCTGACAAGAATGGAAGGTCAAACACTCTTTTATTTAATAAAGGTGACTTAGTCCTACTGTCTACGGTTAATCTACCAAAGCACGTAGTGACTAACTTGGGTAGCAGTAAACTACTACCCAAGTACATTGGCCCATTTCGTGTATTGCACCGCCTAGGCAATGCATACACGATCGAGTTACCACGTAAGATGCGAACGCATCCCACGTTTTACGTTGGTCGGCTTAAGCCGTACCATCAGTACGCTGCTTCTTCCGATGAAGAACGCCCTTGCGCTCAAGCATCTCGCAGAGAGCCTTGTGCTCCCGATGGTGGGCATCAACAAGGGTCTGAAGAGCAGTTATCTCAGCCCGAGACCGATCAACAATCCCACGAGCTACCCTTAGCTCGTCACGAAGAGATGTCAGAGATCTCTCGTTCTCAAGCTGAGCAAAGGCAAACTCAGCTCGATGCTTCGAGGCAGTGTCCACCATCTGGAGACGCCTATTCCGCTCATGCTCGAGATCGTCGCGTAACCCTTGCGTTACGCGATCAAAGAAGCTCTCGGGAACACACCGATCCACATGATCGTGTGGAGAGCGTCTTTCCTCCTCCTCCACCTCCATTAGAGGACTCTCGCGGTGGCCAGCGCTATCTAGTAGAGCAGCTGTTGAACCACCGCGACGTGAACGGACGTCGGACGAGTTACCTCGTCCTGTGGCGCGGCTATCCCCCGTCCTGGGATTCTTGGGAGCCCCGCTCCCAACTGATGATCGACGTACTGGGTCTGGTTGAGCAGTACGACGCGGCACATCCTGTGCCGCAGAAGGACCGCCGGAGAAAGTCTTCCCGGCACGGTCGTAAAGGGATTTCAAGTTGTCAATCCCTTCGTACATCTCAGTAGAGACACGTACGCGCCACCACGGGCTAGTAATGAGGTAAGCCTCCTTAGGTGCTCGTGCAGAGTTGTTCACACAACATGGGCACGAGTCTCCCCAAGAGAGGCAGGGTAATCCTTTCTCCCTTTACAGACGATGCAGCTTATAGCGTGCACCTGTCGGGGTTCGCTTTTCAAACTTATCACGAGCTTTGATAAGTTTGTCGTTCCAAGCGTCACGACCTACATCCTCGAGATTATGGATGTAGGCGTTCCACGCCTGAAGTAGTGAGGGACCATCACGTTTGTGATTCCCACTGTACCATCGATGTCTGAAGAAAGCATCGATGAAGAACTCATGTTCAGCGCGATAGTCTTTCGCGCTGGGGTCAAGGTGATGAATCCTTGACGAATCGAACAATCGTGTTCGATAACGATCACTCGTCGTCGCCGACAAGTGATCCATGACAGATTTAGGAGGCATCCATGCCTTCTTCTCAGGAGCGAGACGCAACACATTGCGGTCCCGCTCTTCCTGCGACGTGCCGACAGAAGTACTGGCACCTCGCTGTGAAGTGGTGTCCATTGGAGAAACGACACCACTATTAGCGCCCGAGTCTCGCGATCTCGAGCGCCTTCGCTTCGGCGATGGTTCATCTGATTCATCAGATGAACCAAAGATGCTGCGACGTGTAGCATCATCCATGCCACGCTTGGCAGGCGGCTTGGATTCAATTGCCGTCGATACGGATCCGTCATCCGTATCAGGAGAGTACGAGACACCGAGCTCGTACTCTGTGAAGACACGAGTGTCTTCATGACCAGCGCCTGCATCACCAGTTGATACAGGCTGAGTCGATTCAGCAACCGATGGGACATCAGTTGCTGTAGTTTCTGCTTCGGCGTCCGCACAGAGACGTGCGGACGCGCTCTCGGCGGCCTTGCTCGCGCATCGCATGGGCTTGTTTACCATGCGATGAGATGTTGGAAAGTGGACGCGGATCAACAAGTGCAAACCCCGTCCCAAATGATTTGGGACGAGTATCCATTTAGTCAATCAGTCACTAAAGTGACTGATGGTTAAGGGGGGGGTGATGTAACGGGGTGAATCGTTACATAACAATTTGTAAGAAATTGTTAATAGAATATAACTATAAGAGTTAGATTCTCAGAATATTGTCATAAGGACAAATATTCTGTAGCACTTCCAAGTAGTTCCTAATTGGTTGATATAGGCCATTATATCAACCAACGAAGACGCGCCACGACAGACGCACGCAATGAGTGGTGAGCAGATAACTGATTTGCACATTTGTATTTAGACATAGTTAGATGAAGATAAATAGTGATTTATTGCAGACATTAACTATTATAAATACAGTTCTACTTTTTACTCTAACCGAGTACTCGCTTCTTCTTACCGTCTTCCTCTGCACGTACGAGTGTACGTGAAGTTACGAGGCACCGCCTTATTCTGTTATCAGAATAAGTAGCTTGTACTGTCACCAGTACAAGCTTCAGGGTGCCCCGTTACAAAGTGCGTCAGCTCCCCACCGGGTGATCGGTCTGGTGCCCGGCTATTCTTACGACTTTAGCGACCTGTCTGCGCCCCGGACAGGATATCCGATTCCACGTGCCTTTTGCGCAGTATCTTCCGTAATGACCGATGAGCCGAGCCAAGTAGACTTAGCCAGCAGGAGAAGATGGTGTAGTTCAGGCAGCGGCACAACGATAGCGTAAAAAGCAATAGCACTTGATCGACGTTTAACATTTAACATTTATAGGGCTTCGTGAGCCTGGGCCCTTCTGTGTCAGCAAAGAAGAATGCTGGTGTATGCATTCCATGCAAACTCAAGCATACGAGGACATGGAATTTTTTTTCAATTTTGTCAGCTGTATTATAAATTCTGATTATCTTAGGCATTTTATTCGATTATCAAACCAATTAATTGAGGTTTTATCTCGCGGGTAAATAAGGCGTTTTTCTGTTTCCCTACAATTTGAAATATTTTATGCAAACAGAATTATAAAAATAAAACTAAAATTAATATTGGAAAAAATGTTTGATAATCTCGTCCAGCAGTGTCTCGACCGTTGTCCCGTCCTGCGCGATTCGGGACGCAATATTAGGCGTTTCTGTCCCATCCTGCGCTATTCAGAGTCCTGATTGTCGATTGATATTCTGCTAAGAAACAAAGGATCTTATACTAAACTTTAACCCTTTCTTTGAGAAGTAAACACATGAAACAGTCATTTCCAATACGGTAATTTCATGTGTAAAGTATGTTCGTTTTCGTTTGACAGATAACAGGGCACAATCTTGCTGTAACCCAAAGTTACGGATAGGTACACACTTCTAAATCGCGCGTGGCGCAATAATTGTCTACATGATCAGGCATCATTTATACATTAATGTGACATCGTCCTATGTCAACCGACATAATGCACACCTGTTCATGCCATAGAAGATATCGATTTTACCTTTTAACGACACTGCCTAAACTTGTTGCGAGCGAACGCCGCGGTGACTTTCAGAATGCACCGACATCCATTTGTTGATGCTTTAAATTGCCTTCGAGGCGATATTCATAGTATGTATGCGAGTAAATCGCAAGATTTTTTTCGTTCAGCTACTAAAAAATTCGATGAGCAGTAGATAATACGCTCATTATTGTGTGGTGATCCTCACAGTCCCCTTTATTCTCTCCCTTTTTTATCTCTCTTCAGCTGCAGCTACTGCTCTGGATTTAAGAATTGATATCCTCGTTGCCTTAATTGGCATTGCCACTTTCACTTCGTCTTTCTCGTATCATCTTCTCTTTATTATTGCCACCCATGTGTTTGTACATTTACTGCCGGACGAAGTCGCATATGTCCTTCTTAGCTTATTTAGTAATTTTTTAGGTCTCCTCGGTCTTTGAAATGAAGATGTTTTGCCCTCATTACCGATTTTAAGAATTTTAAGGTTGTACATGATAGTTCGATGTTGAACGCAGTCCTAATACTGATTTACTAGCAATTTTTCTAGCTGAACATATGCGCGAACGACTGTGGAGCTGATAAACGATCTTAGCAGGATCGCCTTGTACCGAGCCTTTACCCATCGCAGTGGCCGCTTCGCCACTAGCAGTGCTCTATGGTAATAAAAATCGATTGCGCCTGTGACAGTAACGAAAGAGAAAGGGTAGACGTTGTATTTAAATGACCATTTATCATTGCTAGTTTCGATGGATCACTTACAACAGAGGAAGTAGGCATAATTAAAAAGGAGAAAACTCTGCAATTCTGTTTTATCGAACATGTAAAGATAGAAATTGATTATGTTTGTACATGTCTGAACAATAACAGTCTGCGCTGCTGCTGAGTATCTTGGAGGGAGATTGCGTGCACGTCTGAAAGAGTGATCACTACCAAATCATCTTGGCAATAATAATCAGTGTAAAAGTAGATGGGCAGTAGAGATTAGTCGCGGGGTGTATTTTGCATTTGAGTGCAAAAAAGTCTCTTCACAGTTTGGTAATGTGTATATTTGCAAATAGTTAGCTAGGAAAAGGTATCGTAACACACTTCAAGTCGTGCGACCTGTCAAATTTATTCTGCCATATAATCCTTGAGCTGACTGAGCTGTCATTCCTGTTACTTCGGTGGCATACGAAGCCCGCCGTCGAGACGAATCGTCTCGCCGTTGATCATTTTGTTGTCAATAATTGCATGTACCAAATGAGCATACTCTTCGGGGTTTCCCAAACGACTTGGAAATGGGACACTGTCGCCAAGTTCCTTTTGCATTTTCTCGGGGAGTCCTGCCAAAAGTGGCGTCATAAACAGACCTGCAGCATAACAACATGTAGTTTTACTTTAGTGACCGACGTACAATTAGCATCAGTCTGTGGTGCTTTCAACGCATTTTACCTGGCGCAATTGTGTTCACGCGGATACCGTAAGAGGACAGGTCTCGTGCAAGAGGAAGCGTCATTCCTACGACGGCTGCTTTGCTGGTCGCGTACGCCACTTGTCCGATTTGCCCTTCGTATGCAGCAATGCTGGCAGTATTGATGATGACGCCGCGCTCGCCGTCAGGGCCCGGCCTTGCTTTCGACATGCTACATCGACAATAACTCTGACTAAAATTCTTGCTATAATAAAAGAAGCTTCATCCACTCACCGTTCAGCCGCAAGCCGAGCAACGTTAAATGACCCAATCGCGTTCACGCTTAAAGTCCGTTCGTAAGTACTAAGCGGATGCACGCCTTTCTTGCTCAGCGTCTTGATCGCCAGAGCAATACCGGCGCAATTGACGGCCGTGTTCACAGGCTCACCGAAGACCGATTCAGCCAGGTCGAGTGCTGACGCCACATCTTCCTCCTTTGTTACCTACTGACCAGTCACACATGTTTCTATACCACACAATTGCAAACTCGCAGGAAAAAAGCTGGCGTCTTGCAAACCATACATCGATGGGGCTAAAGTGGCACGATGCGCCCAGATCTCTTGCGACAGTCGCTCCTTCGCTGCTTGCGAGGTCGCACATAATCACGCGCGCTCCGTTTTGCACGAACCGAGTGGCAGTGGCCCGGCCCAGACCAGAGGCTGCTCCGGTGATGATAGCGACGCGAGAGGACAAAGCCATACGATCTATCGAAAATGATTTCTCCCTTCCGGAAGTCCAGCGTGGACCACAATTAATTGACACGCAAATACGTATGGTACGCCACTTCATCACTTCAAGAAGCAGCCGGTGTAATTGATGTCTCGCAAGATTAGCGAGCCATGCAATTTGCTTCGAATCATTGATGGTGACATGAAGTAAGGTGACTTGTGTAGCAGTAATACGACTTGCCGAGTTATAAATACGGAATAGCTAATTTCACACCCCTTTTCCTTAGATTCACACCCTTCCTTCCAAATATTTCATAAAAAATCCCTATTCAATTTAAGATTTGTTTTCTGACAAAGGTATTACTCGATAATACCTTCGACGCGCGAACTCGAGAAGTACACGAAGCCGACGGGGTACATTTGCCGTACCCATCTACGTAACCTCCTTTGGGTATTGACTTTGCTGTCGTTTAAGCTATACCCGAGCTGTCCGTGGGAGATCAAGATTGCAGCCGTCTGATCGTCGACCGCAAACTGGCGCCGCGCTTTCATGGCAAAGAGATGAAGGAGGGAGGGATTCACTCTCCGGTGTCCGATCTGCTTTATGTTGGAAATATAGACGGGGGTAGACTGCCAAGGTGGTCCATCTATTGACCGAATGGCGCTGCGTGACGTTACGTTGTTTCTAGTTCTACCCTGCGAATCGGAACACGTCGAGCTGCTGCAAGAAACCCATTTGCTCCGATTGTTATCTTCAGATTCGGCCGCCACGCAAAACGATTTCGTGCGTGACGACAGTTTGCCGTCCAGAGACTCGAGATTGATGGCTTCTGACTCACGTGTCTTTTGTGTGGACTATCTGTAGCTGTCCATCTTGCAACCATGAAGGGTTTACTGTCCTGTACACGCCACTGACACCGACTGAGCTCACCTCGACCCATTCCGTGACAGTAAGCGCAGCCCCTGATTCTCTTCTTTCACTGTGCGGTTATATGCTAAGCCCTATGTTTTGCGTTACATTATAGAACGGAATGTCTCCGCGTCGAAGTAGCGCCATTGGCATCCCCAAAGCTACAGAAACAGAGTGCACTATGACGTCAAGTCTGCAGAGTGTGCAGTACGCGTCAGTGGATGACCGTGATCGGATTCGCGATTCGCTTCGCTTGCAGCTTAGCATCAGCGACAAGCCTGTCACCAACAGTCCACACCCGAATCGTGTCGCAGCGCTAAATAATGCAGCTTCCCGCGTTGCGACAACACCCGCAGACGCTGCGCGGCTAGAGGATCTGATACTCTTGGAAGCTATCCGGCGGTCGATGCAAGATGTTAGCGTCGAAAAAAACGACGAGGAGCGAGGGGAATGACAGAATGTTCATCTACTTAACAACGTGAGTGGAGGTGCCGGTGGAGGGCTTGACTTCAACGTCGGCTGTGCTAAAGGTGTGGCGCTGAACGCATCTTAAGTCAGCGTTAATGCCCGAGATGTGCTACATTTTTCCTCTAGCTCATTCACATCTCACTACCGCAACAATGCTGCGCCCCCAGTGCAAATGTCTGACACACCGAGTTGGTATTGCGGCAGCGATTAAAGTTAGGTGTCGTAAGGCTTGTTGCAGACAGAGATGCTTCAGGTAACGTGGTGCCCACGGCTGTGGAAAGATGGGTGACGTGCTGGGAGTAGTAGTAATGGGCGTACAAACGAAGTGCGAGAAGGCAAGGAATCGGACGAGTACTAAAACAGTTTGCTAATTAACATATTTAAAGTCGCCATGCTCAGTTTATCATATTCACCCATACGTTTAACGATAGCATAGTCATCACATTGGCTTTGGCGTGTACATTTTCAATACGTCAGGCTTCTGTCTAGCTGTTGCTGTGCAAGTTCGATTAGAGCGGGCTTGAGTTGGGAATGCTACTCTACGAACCCGCAGGCCAAGGTACTTCCTGGGGTTCTACTTGCGCTTGTGTCGTACTGACAATTGTCTATTCGACGGGTGGGCCGAACAGATCCCCGGCCCGAAACAGGTCGGTAGACTGACAATTTTCTGAGCGCACTACACGTCGTGCGACTTGGATTGCAAATTGAGTAGCATTTGATGTTTTCCTGTCCTTTAACCTAATTTTCTAAATCTTTGCCTTGCACCTACATTCGCTGTTATAAGTGGCCAGGAGCCTTTTGAAGTTAAGGGACCAAGTCACTCTATGGGTGACCAGGTCGGACGATGGGTGGCCAGGTCGGCTTACAGGTGACTAAGGTCCACCTTAATAGACCCGGCTGACCGACAAGCGGTTGAGAATGCTCCATTTAGGTCCTTTTAAATGGTACCGTCGGCCGGTGCGACCACGTTGAAGGTAATCTTAACCACTCGTCAAGGTTGGACCCAGCGGCCACTCTTACCTTGTGACATTAAAGTCATCGGTTTATCACCTGGTCGTGAGGTCGCATGTCCATCGGCTCCTCCATTCAGAAGTCCATATATCCCGTAACGTCGCTTCCCCACATCAACATCAATCACATGATTGACTGATAGATGAGTTAGTGAACTTTTGAAGTGGCTCTGGTACAGGGAAGCGCTTGTTGGCTAATCATCCATTATTTATCCTCATCAAATGGGTAACTGTTTCATGCGGTGTGCAGCTTAAGCTGCTAAAAAGGAACTATTGGAGTCCGCCTTATTTCCAAAGGGGAGACAAGATTACTTAAAGCAGCTGAAGTAAGATCGTCTGCTGTTTTTACGACTCATCCTGTAGTATTTGCTGCTGCAGGCGCACGCAGTGATGCACGCGCAACATCACAGATTATGAGCTCGGGCTTACATACTCTGGCGAGTCGACGGTGATCCCGACTAAAAAGAGGCAAACAAGAATGATCCAGATTTGGCTAATTAAAAACCTGTAGGTCGGTTTTACATATTGCTTTAGGTCTCAGAGCGTCTTAACATCTTCGGATCGTCCGACAAGTCGAAACATCTGTCTCCGGGACGGGTCCGCATAACTGACAGCAAAAAAGGCGGTGGCTTCGGCCACGGAACGATGCTGACAGTGATGCACTCATGCATCAGAGTTCAAGTCGCCATGGGCTCGTGGTATCGGTTTCTTTGGTTGACACCAAACAATAGACTGTGAATTGCAACATCTTGCCTATTTGCTGATGTTGATGTGCGCAGGCGAAGGCAAATTGTGAAGTGAATATTTTATGGTCCTTAGTTCGCAAACTTGCTTCGCTACCTCTAAGCCACTCATTTCCTATACTTAGACAAACTATATCAGTCCCACTGATTTAGCTAGACCAATGAAAACCCTTCGATCTTCTCAAGATCTTCTAGAAGGTTTACTGGTTTATCTAGACCAATCAACACCCTTCGATCTTCTCAAGATCTTCCAGAAGGTTTAATAAGCTCTCCTTGTGACGTCACCCGATGACGTCATGCTGTGCTTCTTCTCAGCCAGTCCTTCTCGATTCGTCCAAACCTATCCATGAACATAAAAAGAAGTAGACGGTGCTATGTTAACACTCCCACTCACCGCTATTGCTAAATGCCCTTGGGTCCAATGCAGCTTGCTTGTATCAAATAGTTCAGTCGCTTGGTCCCCAGAGCCTTCGTTAGCATGTCGGCCAATTGGTCCATGGTGGAGATGTACTTGACCATGATGATATCGTGGGCCACATTCTCCCGGATGAAGTGGTGACGAATGTCAACGTGCTTGGTTCTGGCATTGTAGCCGGCATTGCTGGCAAGCCCAATTGCTCCTTGATTGTCTTCCTAGACCCACGTTGCTCCCACTTGCTAATGACCTAGATCCTTAAGCAGCGCACGAACCCATAACACTTCCTGTGTACACAGGCTTAAAGCCATGTACTCTGCCTCAGCAGAGCTTATAGCCACCGTGCGTTGATACTTGGACTTGTATATGGCTGGTGCGCCACCGTGCGTTGATACTTGGACTTGTATATGGCTGGTGCGCCACCGATAATCACCATTATCCCTGACACGGAGCGTCGATCATCGATGTTTCTACCCCAGTCCGCGTCCGTATACGCTTTAGCTGTTACTTCGCTAGCGCTGCCGTCGTAGATTATCCCGTAGTCTCTTGTCGTCTTGAGATACCGAAGAACACGAATGGCTGCCTTCCAATGTTGCTGACCTGGATTCTCCAAAAACCTTGATAACTGCGTGATGACATACATCACATCTGGGCGCGTACATGTCGTGATGTATAGCAAACATCCGATCAGCGACCTGTACGGCTTTGACTGCATTTCTGCTCTATCGACATCCGTCGTTAAGGATTGCTTCTTTGACAGCTTCAGGCCGGACTCGCATGGGTTGACCACTGCCTTTGCGTCCTCTTGATTAAAACGGCTGGCCACATCATCGATGTATCGAGTCTGTCGAATCATCAGCTTACTGCAGTTGTGGTCATGATCAATCTCCACGCCAAGTACAAATTTAGCCTTGCCTAGCTCCTTCATTCGAAATGAGCTCTTGAGTGCTGTCTTGACCTCTTGAATCTCCCTGCTGGTCTTGGCGGCGATGATCATGTCGTCGACGTAGAGACAAACATAGACAAAGTTGTCATCTTGATGCTTGACGTAGATACACTGATCTGCTCCGCTGCTACGAAATCCGATCTGTTAGAATACAGCATGGATTATCTTGTTCCACGCATTTGCAGCCTGCTTGAGACCGTATATTGCCTTGTCCAACTTGCACATCATCTTCTCCGCATTAGCTATGCCATTTGGCACTTCCGTGTACACCTCTTCTTTGAGATCACTGTTTAAGAACGCCGTGTCTACGTCCAGCTGCTCAGTGACGTATCCCTTTGTCACCACCACAGCTAGCACAACCCTGATCGAGTTCATGTTTGCCACGGGAGAGTACGTCTCGAAGAAGTCGACACCGAATTTCTGCTTGAACCTCTTTTCGACGAGTTGAGCTTTGTAGCGCACCACTTGTCCGTGTTCGTTTCGCTTCTTAGCGAATATCCATCTGCACCCGATTGGTCGAATGTCTTGCCGTTTTGGTACCAGTGTCCAGGACCCGTTATCGGCGTGCGCCTTGAGCTCCGCTTGCATCGCTTGAATCCACTTGCTGTTGTCTTCGCCTTTTAACGCTTGGCTGTATGTTGACGGAGCGTCGTCCGCCTCGCCAACGCTTGCAGCATAGGCTAATACAGCCTCTGCAATGAGACCTCTGTCATCAATTCTTGCACGCTTGGAGAAGGTGGTCCATCGCTACCTTCTGACGTGTCTTCACTGTTATTCCCATTCTCAAGCAGCAGCATTCTGTCTCGTGAGCGTCTTGTCCGATTTATCTCCGGCTGAAATACCAACCTGTCCTCCTGAAAAGCTTGTCTCGGAGCTTAATATCCCGTTATCTCATCGCCTCTTGGTTCTTGAGTTTCTGGATCGAGTACTTGAGGTATGATGATACCTGTTTCGAATGGAGCCGATTCTATCTTGTCCATCTCGACATCAGGAGTGCTTTCTTCGACATCTTCCATCGTCTCGTCTCCATCGTGCGGACGAACCACCGGAATCACTGCTTCATCAGTGTCCCTAATATACTTGACGACTGGTACTTTATCTGGTACCACCGTGTCGTATATGCCTTCAACTATCCGCTCGTCCAGCTTTACGGAGCGCGATATGACAACCTTCGACCTTTCCAGATTGAACACCCTGTATCCCTTGGTGTTCTCCGCATATCCGAGGAACATACACCTGTAACTCTTTGGTTCGAGCTTCGTCCTCTTATCGTCGTCAATGTAAGCATACCCTTGCGATCCAAACACACGCAAATGCTCAATACTCGGCTTCATCTTGAAACCAACCTCGAACGGTGTTACGTCCGAATTTGCAGAGTTTGTGGATCTGTTGATCAAGTACACAGCCGTACTGACCGCCTCTGCCCACCACTGCATGTCGATACCCTTGTAGTACAGCATGCTCCTTGCCTTCTCCATGATAGTGCGATTCATGCGTTCCACAACGCCGTTCTGTTGCGGACTATATGGTACTGTCCGCTGGTGCATGATACCATTACGGGCGCATATATGGGCAATCTTCTTGTTGACAAACTCCGTCCCATTATCCGACCGTATACACTTCAAGTGCTTGCCCCATTTATTCTCATAGAAAGCCTTGAACTCGCTAAGCCTTGCGGCCACCTCGCTCTTGTGCTTCATGAAGTACGCTGCCACAAATCTTGAGTAGTCGTCTACGAATGTCAATACGAATCGTGCACCACCCTTTGAGACCGTCTTCATCGGTCCCATCACGTCCGTGTGTACTAGTTCCAACACACATGACGTCCTAGTTAGCGATTGAGACGGGAATGTATCGATCGTCAGCTTGCCCTTCATGCATCCACTGCACAGCTTCTCGATGCCCTGCTTTACCGCCGGCATACCACTCGTAGCGCGCTGTGTCTTGTCCATACCAGATCTTCCAGGGTGTCCCAAGCGAGCGTGCCAAAGCTCCCACTCACTTTCAGCCCCTGCGTATTCTACAAGCCGGGCTTCTTCTTGTTCGCAATCCAGGAAGTACGCCTTGCCAATCTTCTTGCCGCTTGCAATCGCGCGCTTGGCACTACAAATGATGCAGGACGAGCTTTGAAACTCCACCCTCATGCCTCGTCCTGCCAGTTTGCCAACGGACAGCAATCGTTTGTCAAGTCCTGGTATGTGCATGACATCGACCATCATGATCCGTCGACCGTCTAGACCTTTCAGCTTGACTGTTTTCACTCCAGCTACCTGCAGCTTCTTGCCATCAGCGATAGAGACTTGTTGACCAGTCTTCAACTCCTTTTACTCAAATAGATCGCTCCGATGTGGTGTCATGTGCGACGTAGCCCCGCTGTCGATAAGCCATTCTTCGCATTGCAACTCACCAGCAGCAAACACAGCACCTTCTTCCTCGCCATTGCTACGCTTCAGGCAGTCCCGCTTATAGTGTCCGACTTGACCACACTTAAAGCACTTGCCTTTAATTCCGGTGTTGGTTTTCCGTAGGTAGTTTCCCTTGCGGCCGTTACCTTGGCCTCCCTTATACCGTCTACCGTTGCTGCTTACAGGAAACGCCTTCTCCGTAGTCTCCTTCTTCTGCAATCGTTTATGCTCCTTGAGCAGCTTTTCCTTGACCTCGATGAGCGTATTGTCCTAGGAATTCTCCACAATTGACGAGATGAGCTCAAAGTCCGTCGGAAGACTACTAAGCAGCATTACTAGCTGCCGAGAGTCATCGACTGGCTCTCCAAGTGTCTGGAGGCCGACAACAAGCTCGTCAAAAGCATCCAAGTGCTTCGACATGGTCGAACCATTCTCCATCTTGAACTCATGCAGACGACGTGTCATCTCGACACGATTGTGGAGCGTGGTGCGGCTGTAGAAGTCCCGCAAGATGACCCACGCGTGCATAGCTGTCGTCGCCGATCGTATCTTGGTCTGGTGCTGTAGCTCTATGCCTTGAGCGATGATACCCAGTGCCTTAGCGTCGTTGAACAGCCAGGCATCCGTCATCTCTTCTTCTTTCTTGATGACTTGAACGTGCACCAGCATCCCCTTGCGCGCCAACGTCATGCGCATGTTATACTCCCAGTGGAAGTAGTTTCCACTACCCAGGAGGACTTCACACCGCTTGTTTGTCATGGTGGACGTGGTGGCTTGGCGGTTTGGAGCGCGTTGCGGCTGTTAACCTGTGGATGTTAATGTGCGCAGGCGAAGGCAAATTGTGAAGTGAATATTTTATGGTCCTTAGTTCGCAAACTTGATTCGCTACCTCTAAGCCACTCATTTCCTATACTTAGACAAACTATATCAGTCCCACTGATTTAGCTAGACCAATGAACACCCTTCGATCTTCTCAAGATCTTCTAGAAGGTTCACTGGTTTATCTAGACCAATCAACACCCTTCGATCTTCTCAAGATCTTCCAGAAGGTTTAATAAGCTCTCCTTGTGACGTCACCCGATGACGTCATGCTGTGCTTCTTCTCAGCCAGTCCTTCTCGATTCTTCCAAACCTATCCATGAACATAAAAAGCAGTAGACGGTGCTATGTTAACACTTTTGCTCCTAAAAAGAGGCCGTGGATTTCCATACAAGAAGCATTGGTTCGTCTGGCTGAGATGACGAGTGATTGCCATCAAATAAGAATTAACAATTATCAAAGCTTACAAGCTTGATCCTAGTGAGAATAACTATCGCACTGATCATACATTATTCATTGATGCGTTCTATAAGCATCTATGTTACAGTAGTATACAAAGACCGTGATGTCCCCTCTTGACCGAGGCATGGAACGCTTTAATCCACAGTATCGCTGGTACAGGGTGTGGTACTTACCTAAACATGCTGCTGCTAGCTCAAAATTGGTTTTAGAAACGGACTTCTGCTATTGCACATTTCAAACTAGATCGGTTGTCAAGCGAGGCTGGGCTACTGTGCCTCTTTTGGGGTAATACGAGCCAAATATGTGTAAATTACTCGGCACGAGCTTCATGGTAAACCTACTTGATCACTGACGCCTGGTGGAGGTAACGTGTCACTTAAAAGATAGATCGAGGGTTTATAGTTAATTTGCAATACCTCTACAAGCGCTCTGGGCATTCGTTCCCGATGGGCCTCCTTCGGCATCGGATGTGTCTTGTCACACTACTTCACGAGGCCCAAACCGTCAACCAGCAGTTAAGAGCGAGGGTCCCCAGTATATTTCAAAGGTGGAATTCAGCGCGACCGAAGTTGGTAAATCGTACGGCGTCCTTTTACACTGCGGAAATTTAACAGGCGTTCCTCGAGTAAGCGTTAACAACCACGGGCATCAATTATTGAATGAGGCGGAGGAGGAAAAACGATCTCAGACGAATTTGCAGGTCCAGTCTGATGCTGTGAGTCAGCTCGAGCGCGTAACATGTAGGTTGCGCAAGAGCCTCGAGCAAGAGAGGAGCACACGTCTGATATCGGTAGATAAGGTAAATTGTACTTCGTTGTAACGGGAGAGGGTTCCATCAAATTTTGCGTAATTTAAGCTTGAGGATGAGCGGGGGGGGACAGCGTTATTTACATGAAGAGCTAGCAATCTCGTCAAAAAGTCTCTCGGCTTCGCAGGGAGATATCTAAGCATCAGACGTGGGCAGATAGTCAGCACCGCGTTCACAATTATCTCTTAGCGATGGTCAAGCGCAAAGTATATTTCTTCACTGAAAAAGTCCCTTAATTGTTTGTATTTAGGCGACCGACGAAGATAGTAGGATAAGTGCGCTTCGTACGTGGCAGTTTAATCGTTTTTGCATTTCGTAAGCGGCGCAGTACACAAAATGATGGACCGATAAACTCAAAAAGTAACTTTTTACTATTCACGAAAGTCACTACGTGTAAAGATAGAGTTAATATAAAAATCCGGAATATGCTACCTTCACTAAGTGAAATGACGTTTGATTTATGTTTTGGATAGCGATTAATTTTGTTGGTCCACCGCTGCGATGAATCTTGCACGAAACAGACAACTGTTCCGCGAGCTTGTACAAATTCATCTGCTGACTCGCTATCTTTGACTACAGTGCGCTTGTAGCACAATGCTGAAATCACTGACCCGTTTATTCAAAGCACTCTTGCTTGTATTTTCTCGTAGTCAGCAAAATCGAAGTGGTCGACATCGGCGTCATGCGTAGTGATCTTGTGGTATTACGTGATGAGCGGGAGAAGGTTTGGCGTTCACTCAAATAGTATCCTTCTCCCTCTTTAAGGTAGGCGTAGATGGTCCACGCCATTCAAGAATTACGGTGTATGCATTGTCGATTCATACAATAAGTAGTGGATCGCAAATAATTACCATGTGCTAGACTTCGCTTCTTTCGACTAAAAATTAGCGTAGCCTCGAGTTAATTCCTAAATAATGTGATTATCACGTTTGGCTTACCATATTATTCAGGGTGGTCAGAGGTCAATATCTGAAGGTGCGTTTCGAGTATTCAATCGCCAATTTTATCCGTGAACTCTTGTTATTCATCGGAGGTGAGTTTACGCGGTAATTGATGAAGACGAAAGATCAAGTGAATAAAAACCAGTAATTGCCGATGCATTGATGGATTCAGGCACATGGACCAGTTGTACCGTTTTACTTAATTTATGTACGAGCACAAGAAAACATGTATTGTTGTCGGGGTCTGCTGGGTATTTAACGACAAAATGCAGAAAGACAGTTTTTTAGTATTCTGCTGGAATGGGAAAGGGTTGCTAATTCGTACTAAGCGAAAAAAACAGACTTCTCTTGTTGACATAATTCACATGCGCGGACGTACTTACGCATGAACCGGTACTGGAGGGGACAGTGAAAGTCAGGACCATTTGTAAATTTTTATCTGTTTCAACTACCGTGTTCATTTGTAAATGCATCGCGTTTGTCATACATGATGCGCAGTAGCAGGTCACCATGGTCCAGCACGACGCCACGAAACGTGATGCCAGTAATGGCTGGAACCTGAAGCTAGTCATTGTGTATTTTATTTCTCTACGTGGAGGTTCGATAAAGAATGAGCTAACCTTTAAGGATTGACGGAATGGTTGCAAGATATGATCCTTTAATGCACCATCGTCGGATCGTGAGTCTTAAGTATGTCTTCTAATAAGACGTTCGACGAATCAATTATCGTCAACAATGCAACAGTGGCCGGACCAGAAACGGACAGCGCAACCGGTTCGATTTCTGGCCGGCGTGACAAAACGTCATCGGCGACATTATGTCATCTTGTCTTTTATTACAAAGAGATGATAAGTTTCGACAAGAATGAAACCCCTCTTGCCATTCGCTAAAAGAGGTTTGGGCTGTTATAGGCCGTGCGTAAGTACGCATGGTCCGTGTGAACGATGAAGGGTCTAGTACCTCGTTGATTGATCCTAGTTTTCGACATAGCACTCTTCATGGCAAGGTTGCTTTGTCTTGTGCTGAGTAATTACTTTTAGCCGGTTTCATCTGACGTGATCGATAGCATAAGACACGCTCAGCACCGTCTGCGTCATACAGCAATTATTAAGTGCACATCCGATGGCAAAAATTACTTGCATCGCAGACCACATAAAATGGTCTGTCTTGTTCTGCAATTGCCAAAACAGGCGTGTTTATCCAGATTTGATTGATACCTACAAAACAGGTATGGCAATTATCCCTTTATGACCAATTCTTGTTTTCATCAATGTACGAGATAGCTAGATAGTCATCTCAGCGTCTTTTCGCGAGTATTTGTGCAAATACGCCGCTAGAACAAGAAACTTCCGAAGTTCCTTTTTTGCATGAGGCACCATTCATTCAGTAATTGCTTTGATCTTGACCGGATCAGGCCGGACGCCACCCACGATGCATCCAAGAAGTGGTATTTTGCTAGCCGCGAATATATTCTTTTTGAGGTTGGCACACAACTTATGCTCACACATCACTTTATGGACCTAACCACGTAAAGTTGGTGGACTTCCACATCCTTCCGTCCGCATGTAGCCTGATATGGACGATCACGTCATCCAAAAAGGTAGGTTTGAACTCGCAAAAATATCGACAGCTTCGAAAAGCATCTTTTAGTCTAGAAGGGGCATTACCTAATCCAAGTGGCACAAACTATCCACTCTTTAGTGGTCCACTTACGATGCTCACCGCTGTGTACGGGATGTCTCGTTCTCGCATTAGAATCTGATTGAAGCCATCCATTAATTCACAATTGCACAGCCACGGGTAGAAGACGTCGAGGATTAAGTCCCCACGTACTAGAGGAAAGAATTTTTCTAGACGTACGTTTATCATACCATATATAATGGCGTTCTTCCTTAGTGTAGAAGTTTAAAACATCAATTTGCAGCTTTCAACTCGTTTAAGAAATGCTCGTCATGCCACCCTCCTGTTGCATATAAGACACAAAAGGTAGAAGATCTTTCAGATAAGTTAGTTCTCTCAGCAAGCCCGATGCCAAGCGATCGGCTTATAATTTGTCATTTTTAGTATCTGCTCACGAGGCAGTGGCCACTGCTTCATGACTAGTACCTTGAGCATGATTCCAGGTCCATCCCATGACGAGTACCGTGTCCTTGAGTAATTCACACGGCACTGATTCTTCAAAAAAAATTTTTGAATTCCGTTAAAACATCGTAGAGAATTTTTGTCTTGAACAATTTCCGTGATTGGGATATAAATCGCTTAAACCGAACAATTTCATTTTATACACTCTCGTCTTTTGATGAGCTGCTGAGAACTCTTTATTCTCAGTGAAAACCATTACTAATTAAATGTCGCTACGTACTCGTCTTTCGCGACAACAACGAAAATATGCATGACTTTGCCACTACACAGATCGGACAAGAAACCATGATGTCGTAGTGTAGACCGTTGATTGGTCTCCGAAAATAACTTCGGGTGTTCAACCGATAAAGCGATCTTACGTCCAAGCTCGATCCTTCGTTGAACAAGGCGTTTAACGTCTCTGTTTCGACCTAAAACTTGTTTCCATAGGTTACAGAGAGCCTATTCTCACAGCATGTACATCTTGAAAATTTCTTTTTTTGTACGTGGGGACCTATTCCGTTGACGTCTTTTAACTGTGGCTGTGAAATTATAGTCAGGTCCTACCTTCTCCATATGGGCCTCTAATTGACCTAGAATATTCGTTTTACCATTTGGTGGCAACCGGTTTCTTCCTAAGAATGTTGCCCGCCAGGAATGCATCCATGTCTGGTTGAATCGAATTATTCAAGTTATGGATCTCCGGCGCTTCCTGTAGTCTGTAGATCCTCTGGGAGCTTTCTCCACAGTGTAGACATTTGCTACTTTGAGTTTTTTTGCAGTCGTACTAACAATCAAAATACACGCAAGGCCATCGCAATCGCTCGTAGCACACTCACAAATCAGTGGGCGCTCCACGACGTCCACAACATGGTCATTTGGTGTACAATTGACATGCATATCGACGGTTTGTCAATGCCAGCTGACTTGTGGCTCGCACCTTGGGATGCCCGGCAGTCCAATTATATAATTCTTTTTTTACATTTGAGTCTAGAAGGAAGAAGATTTTATATTGTATTCCCTTCAATGTGTCGGTGATTTCTACTCCAAGTTTTATCACTGTAAAAAAATGGGCCTTTCGCAAGGCGAACTGTCATCCTCGCGAGAGGAATCTCACCCTCGACATATTCGAGCTCACTGTTGTCTAGTAATTGGCAATGTACAAACTTGTTGGACGCCTTACAATCGACTGAAGATTAAATCGACGTGATTTGTGTAATTTGTTATTAAAATAATTATATAAATCAAATAACCAGAAGCAGCGATACACAACAATTGATTGTTGGGAGCAGCTTTTGTCAAGAGGTCTTCAAACTCACTTGACGTTGCTGGACCAGTAGAGTTCTCCGCACCTACTGTCCCAATCAGTTTAGGATGTCCGTTACAGTGTTGCATCCTTGCAACAAATATATGCCCAAGCCTTCGACCCTGCTTGACCGCTGTGCGAATATTGTCTCCTGTGGTACGTGGTTAAGCGTTCGGGGTACTGCATACGTATGAATCATGTCCTATCTTCTGACGCTACTGTACTAAAAAAAATTTGTAGTCCGCGACACGATAGCTCTTGCTCCTGGCGTGACAGAGCTCCATACGTTTTAAATCTTTATTTACATTTCGTCGTAAAGGACGATAGGAATTCGAGTTAGCGAGAGCCTGTTTCACACAAAATCCCCCTGTTTTGCAATGCTTATAGCCTAATAGAGTGTGTTACAATTCAATTGGAGCAATTTATTACTAACGGGACCATCAGTTAGACCTTGCATAAACGACATGAAAAACTGTTGTTCGTTCAATGATTCAACTGTTATGCAACTGGCAAGGTGATGCATGTACTGAATGTATGAGTGTATGTTACGTTTACCTCGCCTGATTTTCAGGAGCATAGACTGAGCCCTGAGCTCAACTTGCGGCGGCTCAATTTTTTGTCGAAGCAAGGACATGAAGACTCCCTACTACCCAAAGTTATGTAATAAGCGTACCTTAAGGACAAAGGCCTACGTCTTTGCAAGGCCAAAAAGGTTCGATTGAGCAAATCCAACCTGTAATTTCAGCGACGCTGTGGAGAGCCTTTACGACATCGTCTAGTTCCACGAAATTTTAATAACAAAGAGTCTTTATCGGCTCCTTTTACTAAAAGGTGTCAATCTTTAGGATTTTGGGTCGACGTATGCACGTTGACACGATAGCAATGGCCTGCCGCTGTATCTACAGTTCAATACGTTAAGATCCATATTCTATTAAGAGACAGAGCTGTTGAGAATCTTGTTAAAAAATCAGGGTTTCACTTTCCTTCTTGACGTAAAGTTCATTCTGAATGAACTCGACGATGGTGGCTGATGTACGTCTGGCCTGAAGACGAATAGCATTGCCATAGTCTCCCTGCCCTGTAAGTAGAACTCAAAGTTTCAACGTCAGCCTATTCTATTCGAATAAAATTGGAGTAGGTATCAAGTGTGGGGTGAAAAATATCCCCTCATCTTCCAAAGTCATGGTCGTTCAACAGACAGCGAAGTGCTCACCAGGTGAAACGGAGCACACATTTTCTAGCTAATATAAGTGGTCTTGCACGGCTAACAGTGCAAGGTTGTGTGCATCTAGATAACCCATCCAATAGTACATGCAGAGGAAGTTTGCTATACGTAGTAAGAGTACTCGGTAAAAAGGTGATATGTAGGACTGTACCTAGTAAAGAAAACCCACATAATAAATCCCTATCTGACTTCATTTAACCATGTTTGAAAACAAACATGAATTGTTACCATATGCCCACCACATCAGAGCGTGCTTGTTTCGTAGCTAAACTGTATTGGTTCATTTATTGGTCCATTCATTAATGAACGATGTGCTTTATCTGCAAAGCAATACTATCAAAAAGGATAATGTTGTGAGAATATCGTGTTGACCTAACATAATATTATTACTTGACAATCACCTTATGCAAATTATCATCTAACGGAGGCACTTCGTTGCACACAAGGTGTAACGGAGCACTAATAAACTTGTACTGGCATGGTAGAAGTTACTAGTGCTATGTAGCTTAAACGGCTGACATCCTGGCTAGTTCATGCGCATAGGTAGTAATCAATGTGACAAGAAACAGCTTTAAGACCATACACGGCGGTGGTACATACATATAAATAGCACGTGTGATAGTGTGGTGTGCAACAGTTTAGTTGATGCTGGTAGTCAGCCGTTTGGTCACTACTGGCACACAAGTATGTGGCAACTTCTTTTATGCGCGTGTTCTGCTTGTCATTCCGAATTATCATCATTTCAGTCTTAGCTTGAGCCCTACACGGGAGGTGCGGTCCTAGCATGATACCAACAAACACACGCTACCCTCTAATAGAAAATTAAGTTGCAGCGACACCCCAAATGCATCTACAAATAACACTCGTTAACCAAATAGTTCGGTCACTTCCGATTTTGTACCTTCGTACAAAAACGGCCAAGCGACAGAGATGTTTAGAGAGTAGAATGACCGGTCTATTTACTCTGACTGGAAAGTTCTCTTTGTGCACCACGCGATCAGCAGCTGCTGATCGCGTGGTGCACAAAAAGGGTTAAAACTCAAATTGTGTTTGCTTTATTGTATGAAATGTGCGGTGCAACAGCAAAGCGCAATCGTTAAAATGCGTACACATGAACGGTTTAAACTTGCCTTGCACTTTTCGAATGGTGTGGATAAAACAAAACGCGTGGTTAAGTAGCAGCTCTTCGTTTGCCGACGTGTAAACAAAATTAGCCTGTTACTTTTTGTGCTTGCCGAGACGACAACATCTATATTGATTCGGCTGCGTACACCGTGCGTACATTTTTATCCTGCAATAAATGGATAAGATACCCGCAAATGCAGTATTTCTTACACAATTGAAAGCTTTACTATCACCTCAGACATTTCTGCCACTACAATAAAACTGTGCTGACTCGTTGTGACGACGGCATTCGGGCTCCTACCCAGCGCAAAATCCTCAACCACCAATGTTCTGGACGCTTAACTAACGCCGCAACCAACGGGACCATTAAGCGAGAGGGCTGCGACAGTCCACAAGCGCATTTTCGCATCGTTGGCGGCAGAAGCAAGCCGGTCTTGTAAGCAACAAGATGAAAAGTGAACCTGAGAATCCGTTGTCTTGTGGTGGTTTAAGCGATGCACACTCTGCTTCGACCAAAATCGACAACTGCTAGACTGGCATCTCCTAGACCAACCGCGCACGACTTCCCGTTCGGCGCGCAAACGATCGAATGCAAAAAGGGCGGATTAATTATCAGCTAAGTGCCACATTATTTGTTCTCATCGTTAGCTGTAGGACAGGTAGCAGGTACTTCAAACTGTTGAGATCGATGAGAAACTTTACCTGACCCCGACAAAAAATCCCAAAGATCAGTAAGCCATCCATACCGCCGGACACTAAATCTCATGCTGCGTTCGGGCGAAACAGTGCAGCGCTGCAAATATTGGTATGAGGTCCGCGCATAGTCTTAAATAAGCAGTCGCTTTTTTCAGATCGTACACGCGGATACTTCCGGTACCGTCCGGGAACCAACAAACATCTGCCGTGCTTGCCGGGATATTGCGAGAGGACGCTTATTTCATCTTCGCAGTCCGGAAAGATCTCTCGACCCACACCGTCTACAACGAGTGTTGACTGCCGCATGTTAAATGTCAGCACTATCTTACCTGCTGTCACGTAGATAGAAGCGCTCTCCGCCTGTGCCGTAGCCTTTCCAAAGTGTAACGGGGCACCCTGAGGCTTGTACTGGTGACAGTACAAGCTACTTATTCTGATGACAGAATAAGGCGGTGGCTCGGAACTTCACGTACACTCGTACGTGCAGAGGAAGACGGTAAGAAGAAGCGAGTACTTGATTTAAGTAAAAAGTAGAACTGTATTTATCATAGTTAATGTCTGTTAATAAATCACTATTTATCTTCATCTAACTATGTCTAAATACAAATGTGTAAATCAAATATCTGCTCACCACTCATTGGGTGCGTCTATCGTGGCGCGTCTTCGTTGGTTGATATAATGGCCTATATCAACCAATTAGGAACTACTCGTTAGTGCTGCAGAATAATTGTCCTTATGACAATATTCTAAGACCATAACTTTTATAGTTGTATTGTATTAACGATTTCTTATAAATTGTTATGTAACGCTTCACCCCGTTACATCACCCTCCCTGAACCATCAGTCACTTTAGTGACTGATTGACTGAATGGATACTTGTCCCAAATCATTTGGGACAGGGTTTGCACTTGTTGGTCCGAGTCCACAGTCCATCAGTTTCATCGCATGGTTAACAAGCCCATGCGATGCTCGAGCAAGGCCGCCGAGAGCGCGTCCGCACGTCTCTGTGCGGACGCCGAAGCAGAAACCACAGCAACCGACACAGGCTGAGTCACCTGGTGATGCAGGCGCTGGTCATGAAGACACACATGTCTTCACAGAGTATGAGCTCGGTGTCTCGTACTCTCCTGATACGGAAGAAGGATCCGTATCGACGGCGATCGAATCCAAGCCGCCTGCCAAGCGTGGCATGGATGATGCTACACGTCGCAGCATCTTTGGTTCATCTGATGAATCAGATGAACCATCGCCGAAGCGAAGGCGCTCGAGATCGCGAGACTCGGGCGCTAATAGTGGTGTCGGTTCTCCTATGGACACCACTTCGCAACGAGGTGCCAGTACTTCTGTCGGCACGTCGCAGGAAGAGCGGCACCGCGATGTGTTGCGTCTCGCTCCTGAGAAGAAGGCATGGATGCCTCCTAAATCTGTCATGGATCACTTGTCGGCGACGACAAGTGATCGTTATCGAACACGATTGTTCGATTCGTCAACGATCCATCACCTTGACCCCAGCGCGAAAAACTATCGCGCTGAGAACGATTTCTTCATCGATGCTTTCTTTAAACATCGATGGTACAGTGGGAATCACAAACGTGATGTTCCCTCACTACTTCAAGCGTGGAACGCCTACATCCATAACCTTGAGGATGTAGGTCGTGACGCTTGGAACGACAAACTTATCAAAGCTCGTGATAAGTTTGAAAAGCGAACCCCGACAGGTGCACGCTACAAGCTGCATCGTCTGTCAAGGGAGAAAGGATTACCCTGCCTTTCTTGGGGAGACCCGTGCCCATGTTGTGTGAACAACTCTGCACGAGCACCTAAGGAGGCTTACCTCCTTACCAGCCCGTGGTGGCGCGTACGTGTCTCTACTGAGATGTACGAAGGGATTGACAACCTTAAATCCCTTTACGACCGTGCCGGGAAGACTTTCTCCGGCGGTCCTTCTGCGGCACAGGATGTGCCGCGTCGTACTGCTCAACCAGACCCAGTACGTCGATCATCAGTTGGGAGCGGGGCTCCCAAGAATCCCAGGACGGGGGATAGCCGCGCCACCGGACGAGATAACTCGTCCGATGTCCGTTCACGTCGCGGTGGTTCAACAGCTGCTCAACTAGATAGCGATGGCCACCGCGAGAGTCGTCTAATGGAGGTGGAGGAGGAGGGAAGACGCTCTCCCCACAATGGTGAGGATGCGTGTGTTCCCCGAGAGCTTCTTTGATCGCGTAACGCAAGGGTTGCGCGGCGATCTCGAACATGAGCGGGACAGGCGTCTCCAACTGGCGGACGCTGTCTTGAAGTATCGAGCTGAGTTTGCCTTTGCTCAGCTTGAGAACGAGAGAGCTCTGACGTCTCTGAGTGACGAGCTAAGGGTAGCTCGTGGGAATGTTGATTGGTCTCGGGATGAGATAGCTGCTCTTCAGACCCTTGTCGATGCCCACCATCGGGAGCACAAGGCTCTCTGCGAGATGCTTGAGCGCAAGGGCGTTCTTCACCGGAAGAATCAGCGTACTGATGGTACGGCTTAAACCGACCAACGTAAAACGTGGGATGCGTTCGCATCTTACGTGGTAACTCGATCGTGTATGCATTGCCTAGGCGGTGCAATACACGAAAAGGGCCGATGTACTTGGGTAGTAGTTTACTGCTACCCAAGTTAGTCACTACATGCTTTGGTAGATTAACCGTAGACAGTAGGACTAAGTCACCTTCATTGAATAAAAGAGTGTTTGCCCTTCCATTCTTGTCAGCGTTTTGCTTTTGCTTATCCACTGCTTCGGCGATGGAGTCTTGCACAAAACGGACTACCGTTTCACGAGCCAGTATGAACTCGTCTGATGACTCGTTAGCTTCAGTGTGCTGTGAGCGCACTGCAGCAACATCAACCTTTTCTTCAGTGAGGGCTTCCGCACTCTCACTGGCATCATCTTCTTCAGTGAGGGCTTCCGCACTCTCACTGGCATCATCTTCTTCGATACCGATGCTATCGATATTGGCATCAAACGCAATGACTTCTTCGTCAGAGCGTGATGTGCGTGAACCAAATCGGTTTTTGCTCGCGCGAGCCTCCCCCCCCTTAAACCAGAGTTACACTCTAGTAAGGTGGGTACACGGATGGCGTAATCCATTCACGTAAAACGGTGTATGTGTCGTGGACGCATGCAGCGAGTTGTTAATGGCAAACTCTACCATTGGCAAAAACTCACTCCAACTCTTAAAGGAGTGTACGTATCCTCGAAGTATCTTTTCGAGGACACGATTGGCACGTTCCGTCTGACCATCTGACTCTGGATGATCAGATGTCGACATCTTCAAGCGTGTTACGAGTGATTTGAACACGGAATGCCAGAAATCAACATTGAATCGTGGATCTCTGTCTGATACGAGTTCACGGGGCAGCCCATGAAGTCGGAAGATGGTTTCGATAAAGACACAAGCACAGCCACTTGCCGTGATTGTCTCTGGTACAGCCACAAGGTGTACCATTTAGCTGAATCTGTCAACAAATACGAGAATACCCGTATTCCCGCGTGCGTCTTTGGGTAACCCGAAGCCAAAATCCATTGAGATGGATTCCCAGCACTCAGCCGGAACTGGTAGAGGCTGTAAAGGTGCACGCAGTGAAGGACTTGACTTCACTCGTTGACAGACTTCGCATGCGCGAACATGCTTTCGCACAAACTGATACTGGCAGGTCCAGAAAAAGTCTCGACTCACCGTGAGATATGTTTTCTCCCGGCTACGATGTCCTCCTATAGGAGCATCGTGATACTCGAACATGATCCGCAAACGCAGATCAGTATCATCTGGAATGACAACACGTGGTGTGTCACCAGTAACGGCTGTATAATACAGTAAGCCGTTGCGAGTAGTGTATCGATCTGATGCAGATCGATACGCAGACGACAATCGTTTCAACGATTCTCGAGATGGTTGTGAGAGATGTGTCAACAACTTCACAATCTCACCATCTTGGGCGTATTCCCGCCTCACATCATCATACAACGTTGTAGATGGGACTGAGGACGTCACAACCGCAACAGTGACTGTCTCACTGTTGGGTTTCACGACTGGTTCAAAGTCGGGACGACGTGATAGTGCATCAGCGACGACATTAAGTCGTCCTGGTTTGTACTCGACCGTAAAGTTGTATTCTGCAAAGAATGACAACCACCGCGCCATTCGTTGTGAAAGGTGCGGGCTGTTCACTGTCGTGCGTAATGACGCATGGTAAGTGTAAACAATGAAGGGTCTATCTCCTAATAGATAGGCTCTGAACTTCGCGAGTGCATACTTCATGGCAAGGAGTTCCTTGTCATGCACTGGATAGTTCCGCTCAGCTGGTTGCAGCTGACGCGACTGATAGCAGACGACGCGTTCAACGCCTTCAAGATCGTACTGCATTAATGCACAGCCGATTGCGAAATCGCTGGCATCACAGACCACATGAAATGGCCTGTCCTGATCGGCAATTGCTAGGACTAGGGATGGTATCAAGCTCTGCTTGATACCATCAAAGGAGCGCTGACATTCAGCATTCCATAACCACCTCTCGTTCTTTTTCAACAAACGAGAGAGGTGCACAGTCATCTCGGCGTAATTGCGTGAATACTTATGCAAATACGCCGCTAGCCCAAGGAATTTTCGAAGACCTTTGACATCGACCGGCACAGGCCAGTCGGTGATCGCCTTGATCTTTTTGGGATCAGGACGTACACCGTTCTTACCAACGATGCACCCAAGAAGTGGTATTTCGCTTGCTGCAAATATACACTTCTTGAGGTTAGCATACAATTGATGCTTTCGCATGATTGTAAGAACTTGTCGAACGTGGTATCTGTGAACCTCAACATCCGACTTTCCATCCATAGCCCGACTATGGATGAATACGTCATCGAAATAACTCGGCGCGAATTCTCGTACTGGTCTCAACAGATGTGATACACATCTGTTGAACGTGGCAGGGGCATTACTAAGCCCTTGTGGTATTACTAGCCACTCCCAGAGCATGCCGCTAGGCGTGCTAACTGCGGTATAGGGTATATCCCGTTCCCGCATAAGGATTTGATAGAAACCATCCACCAAATCCATGGACGAAAAGATGGTACTCTTTGACATGCCATCAACGAGTACGTCCTTCCTCGGTATCGGCGTCTGAGCCGGTACCGTTGCAGCATTCAACTTGTTAAATGCATGCACTATCCGCCACCCTCCTGTTGCTTTTCGCACACAGAAGGTCGGAGAGCTATGTGAAGAAGTTGATTCCCCCACATGGCCCGCAGCTAAACGATCGGCAAAGAACTTGTCGATCGCAAGTACTTGTTCACGAGGCAGTGGCCACTGCTTCATGACACAGTACTTCGAGCCTGGTTTAAGCTCGACCTCGTATCGAGTACCTTTATCCTTCGGTAATTCGCACGTAACATTATCAGGGAATACATCCTTAGATTCAACCAAATCTTCACAGAGAGGATTTGTCTTGAGCGATTCCCACGATTGGGAGTCATATCGCTCAATTCGTGTCTTTTCATCCAGGACACTCTCGTCCATAGATGAACTACTGAGAACTCTCTCGTTCTCAGTAAACACTGTTGCTGACCTTATGTCGGTTACAAACTCGTCGTCAGCGACGAGTATGCAGATCTGCTTGACTTTGCCACTACGCAGATCACGCAAGAACCTTTTATGTTCGAGCGTAGGCAACTGAGTGATCTCCGAAGTTAACTTCGGAGGCGCAATCAGATCAAGTGTATAAGCGCCTACACTTGATCCGTTATTGACTATGACATTCAATGTCTCTGTCATTTCCTGGGGACTTATTCCCTCAGGCCTCGAAGGAATTAATCCTTCGACTTCCCAGGGACTTATTCCCGCGGGTTTCGGGGATCTTATTTCCGTCGTATTTGTAATCTTGGGACTTATTCCCTTTACTTCCTCTAGCTGGGGTTGCGCAACCACAGCGAGATCCTCTACGAAAGACTCTCCAGTCGATCTGGGATCATCGTTTCGCTTAACCTGAGCGATCGATGGTTTCTCTTCTAGATGTTCCCCTCTAGGGTTGCATCTTTGTCCCGGTCCACTCGACTTATTCGAGTGGTGGACCTTCGGCGCAGCCTGTGTTTCCTCACAGCCACCGGAATCTCGCTCCGAAGTGTAACCGTTTGGTACACTAAGGTTTTGTGCAGTCGTACTAGCGATCGTACCACAAGTGAGGCCATCGCACTCACTCGTAGTACATCCACACGCTTGTGGACGCTCCAAAACGTTCATCAGATGGCCATCTGATGAACAAGCGGAAGGCATCGTTACTGTTCGTTGTTGCCAGTTTACCCGTGGTTCGTACCTTCTGAGCCACGGTATTCCAAGGATGACATCAAATTTGTCATCCAAATCCAATACGATAAAGTCATCGTCGTGTTGGGTATCTCCTAGCGTATAGTGGATCTTCACTATACGCTTCATGACGGTTACGGATGCGCCTGTCGCAAGACGTACCGTCATCCTCGTAGGAGGTGTGTCACATTCACTGGACTTAAAGTGACCATCTTCTGGCGATTGGCGTCGCACAAAATTGTTGGACGCCCCACAATCGACTAGAGCTCGAAGGGACAACTTATTCGTCACTTCGAGTTTCAAGGTAATGAGTGAGACCTCATTACCTAGAGCAGCAACGCACAATGTTTTTGTGTTGGGAGCAACCTTCATCAAGAGGCCTACAAATTCTCTTGACGTTGCTGGACCAGTAGGGCGCTCCGCACCTACTGATCCTGTTCATTTTAGACGGTCCATCCCGTTGTTGCGTCTTTGCACCAATAGCGGACCCTCGTCCCTTCCCCTTTCTCATGGGTGGACGGTCACTACGCCCAGTGTTGCGAGACACTGGACGAGGGGCACTACACTCGTAAGCGTAATGGCCTGTCTTTTGACATCTGTTGCATTTCTGCAACCTTTTGTAGTCTGTAGAGCGAGCCTTCTCGCTCTCTACATAACAGAGTTCCATCGGCTCTGGACCTCCGTTGTCATATCGTCTCGGTTGACGATATGATGTCGAGCTGGCGCGAGCCTGTCTCAGACTGAAGTCTTCCTGCTCCGCAATGGAAATGGCTTGTTCTAGTGAATCTAGTTCAAGCCGGAACAGGTGAGTCTTGACGGGACCATCCGCAAGACCCTGCATGAACACCGAAACCAACGTGTGTTCATCCACCGGATTGGAACTTATACAACTCGTGAGATGTCGTATATGTTGAGCGTAAGCGTGCACATCACGCTTACCCTGCTTGAGCTTCAAGAGTTCGGTTCGAGCTCTGAACTCAGCTCTAGGCGGTTCAAACGTTTGTCTGAGCCGCGACTTGAAGACTTCCAACGACCCAAACGCGTATGGGTCGTGCAGCTTGAGCCCCAGTGCCCAAGTCTTGGCACGTCCTGCCAGATTTGACTGGGCAAATGCAACTTGCATATCCCCGTCGTCGATGCGACGCGCCCTTATGGCGTCATCCAATTCGACGAACCATCTCAAGAGGGAGTCTTCTTCGACCCCCCTATACTTTGAGATGTCAATCTTCAAAGTCTCGGGCCGACGCGAGTGCATCGACCCGCCAGCAGCAGCCTGCTGCTGTCTCAACAGTTCAAACTGTTGAGCACCCTGTTCTCTCAACAACTCTGCTTGTTGAGAACCTTGTTGGTGAAGCAAGGCTACTTTCTCGCGTTCTGCGTCAAGTTCATTTTGAATGAACTTGGCGATAGTAGCATGTTGGGCATCTCTATTGAGAGCCTCTAGCATGACGCTAACAGCATGGATGCCCATGGTTGAACCCATCCTTTCAACCGCATCCCATTCGACATCGCTCAAATGGGAGTAGCCGTCACGCGTAGCGTGAAAGCTTTGGTCATCTTCATCATCCAACATATTCATGTTGGATGTGAACGCGGTCCTTGGACGGACTACGAAGTGCTACCAGGTGTAACGGGGCACCCTGAAGCTTGTACTGGTGACAGTACAAGCTACTTATTCTGATAACAGAATAAGGCGGTGCCTCGTGACTTCACGTACACTCGTACGTGCAGAGGAAGACGGTAAGAAGAAGCGAGTACTTGATTTAAGTAAAAAGTAGAACTGTATTTATCATAGTTAATGTCTGTTAATAAATCACTATTCATCTTCATCTAACTATGTCTAAATACAAATGTGTAAGTCAGTTATCTGCTCACCACTCATTGCGTGCGTCTGTCGTGGCGCGTCTCCGCTGGTTGATATAATGGCCTATATCAACCAATTAGGAACTACTCGTAAGTGCTGCAAAATAATTGTCCTTATGACAATATTCTAAGACCATAACTTTTATAGTTGTATTGTATTAACGATTTCTTATAAATTGTTATGTAACGCTTCACCCCGTTACAGATTTTTATTACTGAAACTTACTTTGCAGCTGTGTTCAAACACGACGGCAATAGAATTTGTCCAATCTAGCTATTGATATGCAGTGAAATTATAAATAGACGCTTGAATTTTTTTGTGTGGTACAGGTGATTTTGGAGGACGACATGAACAGAACAGTGTAGTAGGTGATGGACAGGATCTTGGGCTATCAGAAATTGTAATGTGAGATACAGCCCGTAGATTTTATCGTTCTGAGGAGCACACACAAAAGACCGGATCTGGATGCCAAAATTACGGAGGCACAACCTTGTTACTATTGGCCTGCCGGCAGGACGTAAATAATAGATCACTTTAAATCGATTCATATCAGCTGAGGCAGCAGCAGGTTAGGCAGGTTTAACTGTCCTGTTTTTTCAACCCAATTAACATTGTTGAAAGCCCAAAAGGTACGATTAGAATGAAAAAGGAGCATGATGGTAACACCTGTATACGTTAATGAGTCTCAGAAAAAGATCGTTTTTCTGCCTGCTCGTGCATAACCACGATCTTGAGTTCTGCGTCGTCACCAGTGGGTGCACCATTTATCGCGCTTATAAGCGAGCAAATAATGTGCTGCGGTGGCATATGCAAGCACAAAAATATGAGTATCGCGGCCTGGCATAAATGACACGGTGGCGTGGCCATTCTTTTTCAGTCAACAATTCAGCCCTGCGATCAAACTTTAAATTAGACTTTGTGAGTCTAGGGGGTCATTCCATGATAATCTGGATGAGGAACTCGAAAAGTGACTAGCACCCACGCCCGAATAAAAGAGACTATGTAAGCTAGGTCAACAGCGTATAATGCTATTATTTTACATGGGAACGGAAGGCAGCTGGTAAACTATGTTTTATGACATCCAATTATTTGTAGCAGAGCTACTTATTGCTTATTTACAATGCAGTTCTTAGGCATAAAGAGTCTCTTAGTTATAACAACTGACAACAACTTACACTCGTTCAAGCGCACAAGCTTAACAATCTCGTTTCCAAAAGGATTGCGGTTCACAGAATCACACACGAACTAGCTGCTACCAGTTGAACAAAAGTAAGCGCCTTTACAAGGCCAATTCTCTTAACAACACAATAAGCCTTGACTAGGCACTAGTGTCCTACTATTCAAAAGGGGAACTAAACTTAATCTATTTTTTAACTACGGTAGTAAAACCATAAAACCTTGTCTGAATGACGTCTACATTGCTATCCTATGACAGAAGTCGTATCTCTTATCCCTAGCCGATTAAGTGCGGTGTTGCCGTAAGTACGCAGAAACAAGACTGTACCACTCAGATCCACCGATCTTTGGTCGATGTGTACATACAACATAAACGGTTAAATAACCGCCATGCAACCCCGTTTTAAAATTTGTAAAACTTGGTATCTCACAATTGAACTTGCTCGGACATGATGTTAGTCCTGGTAGGGAAAACGGCGGTTTGTAAGGAAGGTAACGGTACGGCTTTGCATTTAATTAAGACTTGATTGAAATTGAATCACCGACCGGAAGATAACACGGTGGCTCTATGCATCACTAATGATGTGTCATAATCCTGGCTATTTAATCCATACCGACTTGTATTATCACAGCATGGAGCGAATTTGGGATAATTGAGAGCAGTATAGATGTCTGTGGTGTGTCGCTTGTGTTTGAGTTATGTACGTAAAACCAACTCGAACACAAGCAAAAACTCGTTCAACAAAGATACGACATGCTGCAATCTGCAGAAGTGAGACATGAAAATTGGCTGCCTGCAAGTTAAAAGCAGTAAATAGCAAGAGTCGAATGTGTGGGTTCTTTTGCTTGTCCATGTACACGACATAGTAAGGGCTTATTTACATAGCTCTTGAGCTCTCTACTTCGGCACTTTTTAAAACGGATACGTACATCGGATTATCTCTCCGTCTGCTTTGTTGATAAGCATCTTTGGCGAAACGGTTGAGAAAACATAAGGGTGTAGAACAAGATAAAATGGTGGGGAATAATGTGCCTGGATATGCGCTTTAATAATGATGGAATCGGTGAAATGATCTGAACTGGATCGGAAGTCTTTTTAATGGATTATGTTATGGCTAATGATGTCGAGGGTTCTAGTTGAGGTAGCTCGCCGAGGTCTATCATTCGATCTCCACCATCAGAAGTGAGCATTTTCAGTTGGCCACTGCTGCGATAGATTCAAGCTTGCAATCAGATCTGCGGGCGAAGCCTTGAGGATTATAGATTGCACATATGCGGGGTACCGATATGCCATGTGACATGGATTCGACCATGCGCAAAGCAAATCGACTGTATTTAAGATGTTTTTATCCAATCAGTCACGCTCAAAAATGTGGCCACTTTTTTAGGAGCCTAAGCATTTATCGGAGAAGGTCAAAAAAGTTGAGGCGCCGTATGTAGATGTGCTTGCCCTACCAGCTGACAAAAGAATCTGAATGACAAGGAGACACTTTTCACTCAGTGAGTTGTGACGCTCGATACCAAATTTGTAGTTGGATAAATAAAAGAGAAACTAACATACTGCGTTTTTTGCTCACAAAAGCTATTACTCAACTCATAATTTTGTTAATCTGGAAGCGCTACATCTATTTGTCATTACATGGTTCTGTGAGTGGTGTACATCTTCTGGTTGAATGGCGTGTCCAGGGGTCACATATATTCGCAATATAAAAAATGGCGACGTGGGTAACAATGCCTCAACAAACCCTTTCTTAAGCCGTGCTAAGATTAAATATGGGATCATTCTGTACGCATAATTGGCAGCGCTATAAATCGACCATAAGCAGATTGCGGTGTCTTGTCAACGCTGCAAGTCTAACTCCTCAGAACTGACCAAACGAGCTGATTAAACGTTTAATCACCGGCTATATTCCGCTGATTGCTCAATTTGACGTTTGAAGAAGACCTGTCTGTCTCTTCATTGAATCCAAATAGCCTCGTTTTCTTCCTAGTTTGTGCCTTTGAGCAACAAGGGATAACTGACGAAGGTCTTTAAAGAACCGAGCATCCCGATTCTTTACCCTGGGTAGAAATTCATCTACCGTGGAGCCCAGGTTGAAGAGGAGATGTCTTCTTGTAACTGCGTGCGCTACGGGAGGCAGCGCAGCGTGCAAATCGAAATGGGAGAACAAACCCTTCACTTTGAGGTGAGGGTTAAGGCAACATAAGTTTCTGAAGCGTAAAACACCTTATCCAGATAACTAAATTAACGTTGCACTGCTGACTGTGCAAGGGTGTGTGCGTCTGACTACGTCACTTACACGTACGTGCATAGGAATATTGCTTTACGGAGTTTGAGTACGCAGTTAAGGTAAGACGTAGACCCGTATTTATCGTAGTTGAGCTTTTTAAAAAGTCCCTATTTGACTTCGTATAACTTTGTCCAAATATAAAAATTTATTGTAATTACCTGCGCATCATTATTGCGTGCTTCTGCCGTAGCTACAAAATCTTTACGCCTAAAAATTCCGTAGACTCTAGTGGTTGATGTCTTGATCCTGTTTTAAACAATGAGCAGTGTGTTAAATCTGCGATGCAATACCATCTGTAAGGATAACATTGTGAGATAACGTGTTTGTCCTAACAAAATATACATACTTGGTAATTACCTCAAGTTGGTAATCGTATAACGGATGCAACCCTATACATCAACCTTTCCCCTTTAAAATCAGTCACATTATCGACTGATAGACAATTAAGTGAAACTTTTGAATGGCTCTGGGACAGGGAAGCATGTGCTGGCAAAAACATCCATTATTGTTTCTCATCAAATGTTTGAGAATCCCATGCATTGTAGCCAAAAAAAATCATCTGAGAACAGAGTCATTAGACTTCACTCCAATGACGCTGCAGAGACAGGATCACCCGAAGTAGCTGACGAAAAATGGTCTGATGCTTTTATGACTCAGTCTGCAGCATTCGCTGCTGCAGACACACAAGTTGATGCACCGCGCGAAATCGAAGATTATGAGCTCGAGCTTATATGCTCTGGCGAGACTGACGGTGAGACCGACTCGAGGCAAAGGAAAGCCAAGTATTATCCAAATTTGGATAGACCGCAGACGACTTAACTGGCTTCATGAAGCGTTTTAAGTCTCGCAAAGCGTCGTGGCATCTTCGTATAGTCCGACAAGTCAGAAATTTTGTCTCCGAGACGGAGTCATTCGGCTTAGAGTGAAAAAGGAGGTGAATTAGGCTACCGAAAAGGTCCTGAAGGTATAGCACTCATGCATCAAAGCCCGGGTGATCGGAACGCTGCTGGTGTCGGTAAATTTATCCGGCACCCGACAACAGACTGTAGATAGCAACATCTTGCGCGTTGATCCTCAAAAAAATCCATAGCTACCTACATATAAAGATGACACGTCCGTCTGACACGACAAGTATTAATCATCGAATAAGATTATTCTATTCACTAAAGCTTTACATGCTTGATCCTAGTGTGGATAACCTTCGCACTGAACAAGCTTTCTCCGTCGATTTGTTCTTTAAACATCAATGGCACAACAATAATCACAAGCGTGATTTTTCCTGATCAATTTAGGCACAAAAAACTTCGATCCACAATGTTTATGAGATCGAGCGTGATTACTGTTGAAAAATGTTGAAACTCGCTCATGCATGTTTTAATAGGCGGACCATTACCAGGTCACGTTTCAAACTGCATCATTTATCAAGAGATACGAGGCTATTATGCCTCTCCTGTAGTGTTACGTGCCAAAGCTTTGTTAAGACTTGTCAAGATCTCCAAAGGAAGTCTCCTCGATGGAGGAACCCCGGTCTAGGGTCCGTTTTACTCAAGGGTTGTACGAGGGAACAACTAAATATATAATTCCTCTACAAACGCGCCGGGAAATCGTTCCCCGATGGTCCTTCTTTAGAATCGGATGCGCCATTTCATTCTGCTCGCCAAGCCCCGAAACATCAGCCAACATTTTAATTTGATTCCTTTATGCATCCACAGATGGTGGATACCCGCGCCACCGGACGAAATAATTCTTACGACTTTCTTCATATCTCGTTGGTTCAACAAGCGTTCCATAAGAAAGTGTTGATCACAATTGCATGAAACAATGGATGAGATGGTGAAGAAACACATTCTTAAAAGGACTAGCAGGTCCATTTAGATACTGTGAGTCAGCTCAAGCGTGTTACGTGCAAGTTGCGCGAGGGCCTCACATGAAAGGTGCAGGCTTTTTAGTGTGGTCAACGAGGTGAAACTTATCTTCTTGGAGCGAGAGAGAAATCGATCAGATTTTTTTGCCTATTATGATATAGAGTAGGATCATCGTTCAACCACGCAGAGATAGTAGGAGCTCGACAGAATATACCTGGGCTTCGCAGGGAGATTTATAAATTTCAAACGCGGGCTGATAGTCAGCACCGCGAGCACGAGTATCTTTTAAATATGCGTAAAAAGGAATTTCTTCACCGATAAGTCACGTACTTGTAATAGGGCCTAAGGCAACCGAAGTAGATCATAGGATGCCTGCGCATCTTACTTGCAAACTAAGTTGTGTACGTGTGGCCTAAGGGGCGCAGCACACGAGGTGGACCAATAAAATTCTGCAGTAATTTGTTCTTTGGTAAAGTGGGGTTCGCTTTTTATATGAGGCAAAACCGACTCTTCACTGGCGTCCAGACAAACGACTAACGGAGGGGGTACTCCGATTCCGCTCGCACTTGTTTCCTCATCACCTTGATTACCCGGTGGTAGGGCGGGTTGCACTCTTCCAGGTGGACTTGACTCGATGCTGAACTTGACCTTTTTAGAGATTAGTATCAATTGGGCGGAAGTTTTTCACCCTTGCTTATTCTTGGTTGGCGCTTCCCTAGATTGCCGCGATCAGCCTTGATCGCCTTGTGCCAAAAATGGTTACTCATGTCGCGAGCCTTCTGACCACTTGAGCCGTTTCGCGATCTTGTACTTCAACCAATAAGGTTTTCTGCGTCCGATTGCAGTTGAGGGGTGTTGAAAGTCCTTGCACTCCTGGTCATAAGGTTTAGGAGTGATAATTCCGTCCTTGGTGTCGAAGTTCTCCAACGTCGGGAGGCCAAAATGATGAACCCGGAAGAAGAACGACACGCGTGAGTTTAGTAGCAAATGAAAAATATTGAATCTCAACCAACCAATACCCAACACTATAACCACGTCAACTCCGTATGTCGGGATTGACGCCACGTGTCTCCTCCTTGCCGAATTAATTTGCAATCCTTCTATATCATGTGGCCCACACCAGATCGAAGTCTTTTGATCCCGTTCCTCCGATCTTTTTACAGTCTGTTACCGTGCAGACTAGATGGTATTAAGCCCGTTGGGTTCCCCAACGATTAAATCCAAATAAATAGCTATCATTCCACGAGCGATTCCGCCGATACCACCTCGTACTTAGCCGAATTGCCTAGGCTTTTGGACTCGATCGACTTAACTACACTTTTACCCACGCTAGCCACTTTCTATCGAGTTAAGTTTACCGAATATATTAGACAAGGTCACTTGAAATTAATAAAAGAACATTTGCTCTTCCATTCCTAATATGGTTTTTCTGTTGGTTGACCGCTTTTGCAATGTATCCTTGCTTATTGCAAAAAGACCGCTCGTTGCCTCTGCATGTGCTTGGACGCACTGGGCTGGATGCTGTTTTGATCAGTATCGTGGGGGGGGGGTAAAGCTTACATGCGCTACCGTTTATCTTCTTCACCGAAGTCGATGTGATAGACACCGGCGTCATACGTAGTGACATCGTATTCAGTGCGTGATGAGTAAGAGCCGATTTGGCGTTCGCTCGAATAATTCCCTACCCCCGTAAGCTAGAGTTTTACTTTGAATATGTTGTTAGGCGTGAATAGCGCAAGAAATCCACGGAGTACGGTGTAAAAGTCGTCGATACATTCACCGAGTTGTTGATGGCGAATTATGTCATGTGCAAGAACTTGATTCGATTCGTTATTGAATAGGCGTATTCCGAAGAAAAGTTCCTAAGAACAAGATTAGCTAGTTCTGTACAAACTTCTGATTCCGGTCGGTCTTATGTTAACATATGAAGACACGTCCCGAGTATTTGAGCACCGATCACCAGATTGCAGCCTTGATTCGTGAGTTTTGGTCGGAGCCGAGTTTAGGGGGCGACCCATGATGACAATAGATCGTGTCGATGAAGACACGTGCACAGGCATATGCATTAATAGTTTCAGGTACAGCGACCAGGTGTGACATTTAACGGATTCAATCAACGAAAACAAGCATAACGTTGTTCTTGGGCGGGTCTGCGAGAAACCTACGTACAAAGAACATTGAGAAAGATTGCCAGCATTCTTCCAGAAAGAGCAAGGTTTACAATAGCGCACGAAATGAAGGACCAGACTTCAGTCGTTGACAAACTTAGCATGCGCGGGCGTACTAACGTACGAATGATGATGGCGGGCCTAGGAAAAGTCGCAACTAAATGCGTGATTTATTTTCTCTCGAACAAGATGTCCACCAGAAATTGCGTCGTGGTACTCATGCATGATGTGTATTTGCAAGTCACCACTACCCGATACGACGACACGATGCGTGTCGCTAAAATCGTCCAATTACTTCACTAAACCGTTGTGGACTGCAAATATATCCGTAAAGGATCGATATGCGCAGGGCGAATCTTTTAGGCATTGACGGGATGGTTGCGAGAAATGATCCGTCAAACGCACCATAGCTGGATCTTACGCCTAGCTTATGTGTTCGACTAGGGTAATCGACGAGACACTCGACGTCAACACCGCAACATTTATCAGATTACTGTCATATTTCTCAGACGGTTTGAACTCGGGCCGGCGAGACAGAGCATCATGGAATAGATTTTGTCGTCCTATCTCGAATTCAACAAACAATTTTTTTTCTGCGAAGAGCGACAGCCACCTCAACATTTATGGTGAGAGGATGGATTACCCCCAGCCTTGCATCATTTTATTGTCCCACGATCCCTGGAAACGATAGATGGTCCACCACCTAGCACGTAGACCCTATATTTTCTAAGGCATACATCATGGCAAGGCTTTCCTTGTCATGGACCAGTTGTAACTTTCAGACGGTTAAAGCAGACGTGATCGATAGCAGACGACACAGGCTCAGCACTGTCTGCGTCGTTCTGCACTAGCGCACATCAGATGGCAAATTACTTGCATCGCAGACCACATAAAATGGTCAGTCTTGATCTTCGATGAATCAACTTGTCAGTGTTTCAAACTTTTCTTGATGCTTTCGAAACAGCGCTGACAATTAGCACTCCAGGAACCACTCTTGGTTTTTCTTATGAAGAGAGATATACGTTCAGCTCGGCGTAGTTGCGCGAGTTCTTGTGCAAGGTACGCCGCTAAGACAAGGAAATTTTGAAGTCCTTGAAGTCGACTGGCAAAGGCCAGTCGATGATCGCCTTGATCATTTCTTAATGAGAACGCCCGCCGTGTTTACCCACAATGCAGCCAAGAAGTGGTATTTTGATCGCTGCGAATATGCACTTGTTGAATTTCGTGAGCAACTCATGCTCACGCATGTAGGATCCTTCCGGACGAGGATTGAATAAGCCTCCGTCCACGTCCATCTTTCCACCCATAGTCCAGCTATAGACGAAGACATCGTCAAAGTAACTCTGTGCGAAGTCTTGCACCGATCGCAACAGATTAAAGACATCTCTTTTGATTGTTCCAGGGTCGTTACTTA